>JBBPCS010018598.1:0-19663 GCA_037974645.1 Hollardia meadi
ACTAAAACTAACAATAATTCAGATGACTAAAATGTGACTAAAACTAATATGCATTTTAGTCAAAAGACTAAGACTAACACTAAATCAAAATCAGCTGCCAAAATTAACACTAGTGTCACAGAACCTGTAGCTAACTATCAGGCCAGCTGTCCTCCAGAGACATCAGGGTTTGTGAGTGGCGAAACCTCAGACTGTTTCTTTTTTTTCTCTCTTGTCCACCAATAAAAGAATAACCAGCATCTCAGCTGTTTGGGAAATACAACCATAGTGTGAGTTCATGCTCCGCTTTTCCTGGAAGACAGGATGACGGCTGACTCTAGAGATGATGAACAAGTTAATTAGTCTGCTGGATTGGTGACAAATCATGCATTTTTATTGTAAGATAAAACTTGACATGCTGGTACTAGATGGCAGAAACACTGGAAAGTCCCAGCAATTCCCTATTTGTTCAATTTTAAGGGGTTATTTTCTTCTTAAAGTTCTTAAAACTGGGGATTAATCCATTAAAAAGACCTTAGTATATAACTATCCATTAAAGGGTCCACTAAATAACCCCTCATTTGGGGTGAACTTCTAAATTTTCATCTTTATTGAAAAAGTATGGTACTTTTAAGGCACAAAGTAAGGCATACCTGCAATGGTATTTTTATCAATTTTCAACCTAATGTAAACCAAAATCATAACCTTTCTAACAACTTAAACTGATCATGAATATTTCAAATGAAAGTGTAAATAAATGGAAATTAATTATTTTGAAATTAATGTGTTTAAAGGATGGATGAATGGACACATTAATGTGTCCCTGGTTACTATACCAAAGACCATTTATATTAAGGTGCTTGGTGTGTTTTTAGGCCTTAATTTGGGTTCAAGCTAATTGAAGGAGGCGTCAAAATGAAATACAGTATTTACAGCCAGCATTATAAAATAATAAAATAATAATAATTTTAAAAAAAAACACTATTTAGACCTTCACTGGGTTTGTGTAGGATACTGTGTTCATCTTAAGCATAGAACATATTTAGCATTTCTGTCAGGTAATTCACATAGAATGTGTCAGGTGTGAAAAGAAACAAAACCTGTTTGTTGTTCCAGCTGTTCTGACAATAGCCTGACACCATCTGTCTAAATGACACATCTAGGTGTATGCATTATCAAAGAAACAGAGACATTAAAGTCCTATTCCTGCCTATGTGGACTAATACACTGCATTTTAAGTAAGCTGTATAAAGTGTTGTGTGGCTCTGCAGTAAAATCTGGAAAATCTGAAAAAGTTTTCAGTGAGTATAACTTGGTCACACACAAAACCTCTTAGCCTCTAGCTAGCGTTGGTTCTAATAATAATGAATGTAAACACAATATAAAAATATACATACAAAACTGTAGTGAGAAGAAAAATCTGTCCTTATTAGGCATCTGATGCTAACTAGCTTAGTAAGCTATCATTTAGCACCCATATCCACAGAAATTAGAGATAATTTCAGGTACTTAAGTTAATGGTTTCCCATGAATGGCTAATTTATTCAACCAACCTTTATTAACCTGGTGGTATTTAAGCAATATAAAAAGAGTTTCTCCAAATAATGAGAGAGTTTGATCCGTTCTCTAAGACAAGACATAATTGATCCAGGAGGGGAAGATCAATTGTTACAGCAGAATAGGGAAGAGGGAAAAAAGGGCAGATTGAGATTGCTTTCAGCTTTAATACCAAGCTATCATCAGCAGAAGGAAACAGAGATGATAAAATCAACATCGAAGCTTCAGTGTGCTCTGTATATACACAGTGCCGTGCAGTAGGTGCCCTCAAATCACGATAACGTTTGCTAAGCTGTCAAAGTGCTTGTTTTTATCATATGCTTAATATTGTATTCTCAATATTAAGTATATTCTAAAGCTCAACATATTTTGGAAATGACTGGCTATAAACCTGTATCCATTCTTGAAAAAAATTGTTATGTACCTGATGCCGTTTGTAGCATTAAACAAGCCCTCAGAGGGTGTGCTTTTGAAACTGGCAACGTTGAAAGGAATTTGCAACATTGTGGCAGCCTGTAGCAGTATCACTGAGGCCATGGGGTTGGTAAAATATGAAGAAAACCCTTCGTTGCTTGCGAGGACAATGGTCATCTCCTCCAGGAGGTATGGTGCTTCCTTCTCAGTTTATTACAACCATTCAAACCCCATATACAGTAGTAGCAAGTCCAACACCTGTCAGCCCTCAGACACATTCATCTCTTAGCTACTCTGTTGCTTCCTTGATAATGGTTTTGCATCAAAACTAAAAGATAGTGATTACACCATATCATCATTATGTCAGTATCCTTGCTTTAGTCAGATTTGTTCAAATTAAATGATTCGCCGTTTCTAATACCATTGATTTGCAGTATATTTTTTAGACATTCGGTATGCTGTTTCATTTCACTTGGCTTGCCTTCTAAAGGGCCGTATGTGCCACAGAATAATATGTACTATCATCCAAGGACCCTTGCTCACAGCAGTACCATGACATCTGCTGATGGAATTTGTCTCTTGTCCAGTGTGAGTCCAAGGACACGGGACATAGACCTAGCCAAAGGAGGATAATAGACTCATCCTCTCATGAACTAGGACTGAACCGAGAAAATCTTTCCTTTCCTTTCCTTTCCTCCTGTTTCCTTTGATCATTTACTATAAAATATTGATGGGAGGAAAGAAAGAGTGTGTACAAATTTGAATAGCTACTGCAGTTAAAAGAATGGGTTTCTAAGATTTTAAAAACACAAGTGCACAATTCCACAGTGTTGAGAATTGCGGGCACGAAAAAAATGAAACTCCAAACTAATATCTCTACAGTCTTGTGTCTAGGTGGAGCACCATGAATCCCCCACAGAAATGTTATCCCGACTCCAAAACTCTGTTTTTTCAGATGAGATGACATCAGTAGTTCATTGGTCCGTTGAGTTTCTTTATATGGCATCTTCCAATGAGTGGGTATTTCTAGTTGATTGTATGAAATGATCTTTTAAGAACTACTTGTGTTCTATGTTATAAGGTCTCAGAGTGTTCCCAAACAGGGGGACGTTGAGCAAAATTATTGGAGCCTGTGTGTGGATTGGTGGTCATTGTGCTGCACCCTCATTACACTTGGCAGTAGTTTGCACACCCATAACCTCTCCAGCTATAGCAACACTTGGACAGCTTACGCATTCTCCCCATTTCCTTCTCTCAGATCGTCTGCCTCGCTCCCACCTGCTGCTTCTCTTGCCAGCTACCGCCGCCACTGCGTCTGATTTGGCAGATACGCTACTCAGATTGAAATACTGTTAAATTAGCCAAGCATACAGTAAAACGGCTCCTCTAAGGGAGCTCTATTTGTATTTGCTGTGACCTTAACACACCTTTTTATATTGCAATCAGTAAAATTAGCCCAGGGCTAAAGGCACTCTGAAGCTTTTTTTTTTTTTAACTGTGACCTAGCTGGGGCGCCTAGCCGTGGGGCAGAAAACATTTTGCACTGCTGTCTTTTGAAGTGGGTATGAAAGGACCTAAATTTAACTCGGGTAAGAACTCAGTCTTTCATGAAAGTATACTTTGAAAGAGAGACTCCAAAATGTGTTTTCTACTTTGTCTTTTTTGGACAGAAATGAATGCTGTTTGTGTTTGTTCTGCAATAGACTGACTGTTTGTCCTGACTAAATAAGTTCCACCTACATGTAGCCACCACCACCAACCACTATAATCATGGCCAGAGAGCTACCACCACCCACCTCCACCTGGAAGAATCAGAGAGAGATTAGAACAGTCAACACCATTGGAAGGCAGGGGAAGTCAAAGAATCAACTGGAGGTGCTTGGTGTCAGTATAAGGCCTCATGCTAGCTCTGCTTCTGTACCTGCTGTATTTTTAGCCTAAAAAGATGGGGTGCAAGGCTGAGTCACATCCGGGTTGAGTAAACAACACGTAATGGAAATACATGCAGTCAAAGGAAAACTAGCGAGGACTAACAAATGACTAATATCCCAACAATATTGCTTTTGAATTCTGGATGTGGCTGTGAAGAACATAGACTTCAGACAGTGAATGTATCTACGCAACAGCAATGCAGCAGAATGAAAAGAAAGATCATTAGTGCATCCTCATATCTGACAAAGTGCTTGTCAGATCATCAGACAGTATATGAAACCCCCTCCCACCTCACAATTCTGACACTGGTTTCGATGGGTCAACAGTTTCCCAACAGTTTTTTCTGAATTTCCAAAAGCAACAAACATGTCCACAACAATGATTGGCCAGATGTGCAGAGATGTGAGTAGTAGGCAGGAATTGAGCTTTTTTCTCAAGCTTTCTTTTTTCATTCTTCACGCAACTATTTCTCTGTCACTTTTCATGTTTATGAACAAGTGCAACACCATGAATGCCTCCAAGGAGAGACTGTCTGAAAATGCATGCTGTTATGCCATTTTTACATAACATCGAGTCTTTCTCCTATCTATGACAGCAGGCCTTGAGTGTGGCCATTTAGATCAAGTATAAACACAGACAAGGACAAATTGTCTTCTATCACTTGAAATAAATAAGCCATGGTTTCAAAATAAAAGTCAGGGGTAAGGTAGAATTATGGTCACTGGACTGCTGTATGTATGCATGGATTGTTCACTAACCAGGTAATTATAGGGCATATAAATATATTGACCTATTTCCAGTATATCCTGAGTCGCCTTTTGTGAGTG
Source organism: Hollardia meadi (assembly GCA_037974645.1). NCBI lineage: Eukaryota > Metazoa > Chordata > Actinopteri > Tetraodontiformes > Triacanthodidae > Hollardia > Hollardia meadi. The sequence continues at coordinate 4,710 of JBBPCS010018598.1, forward strand.
TAAACCTATTGAATGTAATTTTTTTTTTTTAACATGTATTGTATATTAAGAAAGCAAAAGGATTGATATTAACAAAGCATCATGCTTTTTGTTCAGTGATCTTCAAAGCAAATTTTCCAAACAATCGACATTACTGTATCTTAAGTTCAGCTGTTTGAAGCCACAGGAGAGACGTGTTCGCCGCTGCTGAGACAGACGTGTTTACTTACGGACCTCAACTTGATTACAATTCAAAGAGGCAGTCTCACAATGCTTATCCACTGTGGACATATGACCCAAATTTTGTCGGGGGAAGCTATGCTTTGAAGTTTGAAATTAGACTGGGGAACTTTTATTCTTTCTTTCAGAAGAAGGCGATTTATCAAACACTTCTTTTTTTCCATTTAATTCTTAACATCAAAGCTTTTGAAGACTCAATTAGCCACATCTCTAGTCTTGTCAAAAAGCCATAAAGAATGGTAGATGGGCTGCTGTTAGAGGCTGTTAGAGTTGTTTCTGGCCATTATCTCATAAGATGCACAACAGTTTCGGGAATGGAGCGTTTTGGTAAAGCAACATGGCTCTGTGAATTACATCATTCAAGATTCCCGGGCCATCACACAGCAACTTAAACCATGGAGCATCTGGTTGTCGGGTGTGTGCATAAATCCAATCTGACTCCAATCTGTTAAAGAGATCACTCTGGTTACACTGCCAGTGTGTGTTGAGAGATGTGAGGTTCTAAAAAGCCATATTGTTCAATAGTTCCACATATTATTTGTGCCAATATTGAATTCAGAAATCCATCCATCCATTATATGTAACTGCTTATTCATTGGAGGGTCGTGCTGGGGGCTGGTGCTGATTCCAGCTGACATTGGGTGAAAGGTTACTTAATCATAGGGCTGACACATAGATACAAAAAAACATTCACACCTACAGGCAATTCAGAGTTGCCAATTAACCTAACCTGCATGTCTTTGGACTGTGGGAGGAAGCCGAAGCACCCAGAGGAAACCAGTTGTGAGGGGACAATGTGTACATTTATTTACTAAATCAAACCATATCCAGAGATGCAATTGGAATTATTGAGGATGAAAGTGTAATAAAGCTAAAACCTCACTTCCATGATGGTCCCTATTGGACAGGTTAAATGTCAAAATTGCAGTGCCTGAAGTCAGACAGGACAGGACCACAAAGGTGAAATGTATGGTAACTAAGTGCATTTATTTAAGTACTGAAGTACAATTTTGAGGTAATTCAGGTGCTTCAGTTGCATTTAAATTGTTCTACTCCTTTGCACATTTGTTTTATTTCATGTATAATTTTTCCATAAACCATACCATATAGCCTCATGAAAAACACCTGATCATTTATGACTACATGACTGATCCCTGAGCAAAGTTCTATGTAAAACTGTACTTCAGAGATTTATTTGACAGTAATAAAGGTAAATACAAGACTGCAATCACTCTGTCCTCGCGTTAAAATGATCAAGCATAAAAACATAATGAAACAAAAAAAGCTTATTTCCATTGTGGTCCCCATGGGGAAAGGTAAAAGATGGATGTTCAAGCAGGGAAAGAGGGTAAAAAAACAAAACAATTAATTCTCAGTTGCTTGAGAGATCCCAGAGAATGGCTGCACTGAATAAAAGTGTTTTTTTTATTGACCGTGGTACTCCCAAATCTAAAAGGAGCAACAGTAATTGAGCTATGTTATGTTAGATAATTATGGCTGAGAATGGCTGCAGTGAATAAAAATGTTTTTTTTATTGACCGTGGTACTCCCAAATCTAAAAGGAGCAACAGTAATTGAGCTATGTTATGTTAGATAATTACGGCAGATATATTAATTTACAGTTTCTAAGGGGGGCCCAAAAAGGTTTGACCTGTTTTAGGTAGTTTCCACTCTGACCTTTATATTAATATACAACTCTCCCACGTTCACTCAGACACAAACCTGTGATAAGCCACACCAACACCAAGAATAAACCTTTATACAGACAAAGCACGGTGATGATTACCCGATTACGTTCATGTTTCTTCAGTTAGGTGTGCCCTCCCTACACTCCTAGTTGACCAGGTTTATGTTTGTTAGCTGAGTTGCTGGAGTGGGGTGCTGAATTAGCTGTCCACACTGGGTCCAACAGACTCTGACTTTTGTGGAAAATTCCATTAAAGGCCCTAACGGGTAATTCTGCAACTCCCCCACCTTTTTTTGCTTTTTACAAATGATCTCATATTCAATTGAGTTGGACTGGGACATTCCTCAGCTCCATGTTCTCCAGAGGGTGAATCCCACCCACACACTCCTCTGAAAGCAGAAACCCCCTCCATAATTTTACTTTAATCTCATAGCTTCCCTTTACCTTGACTGGTCATTTAAATCTGAGCTCGAAGGCAGAAAGTATATGGAGAGAATCATATAATATATCCTAAAGTTTGAACAAATCCACTTACAACTTTTCTCCAAAGTCTAAAAACTTAGCTTGGGGCTACTGATTAGTTTCTTCTTTACTCTCAGACAAAGTGTGTATTTCATCAAAGGGATAGACCGGGCTACAGCCACACTATGTACTGATGTGGAGGCTGGTTATGAGGAGGATATTCAAGAAGCTCCTCAACAGCAGCTTATTAAAGCGTACATGGCTGTGAGACACTTGCCAGACACACAGGGACAGTTTTCCCATTGATATTGTGCTTTTGTAAAAAATTAACTTGCCATACATATAGGCCTGCAGTGAATATGCATATGACATATAATTACAGTATTTTACTCCTACCAGCCAGGTCTTTGCTGGCATGATGGAGTGCTTCACACAATACAGCACCATCTGTTAAGCGCCCTGGAAGGAATTTAATGGCTTGTAGTCTACTGCTCCCTAGAGGTTCCAGGTTAGCACTGCAGCTTGTGTTTGGATGATCTAAGAAGGGGGTTTCCAAATGTTTTCATGTCAGGGGGGTTTCAAATATGCTTTTGACAACAGCTGGTAAAGATATTTCGCTGGAAATCATACTTAAACCTTTTTTGTCATCAGCTCTGATTAGGAGAGAACACAGCCACATAGGCCAAATGTTAAAGGACATATATGGGTGATACATTCATCCATCCATTATCTATGCATATCATCATGCATATCATATCATGATAAGCATAACATGCAAACTCCATACAGAAAGGCCCTAGCTGGGAATGGAACCCAGGTCCTTCTTGCTGTGAGGCAACAGTGCTAACCACTGCCACCCTGGTTGATAAATTAAAGTAAAAATATGTAAAAGTACATTACATTCTGCTTTTAACTTTTTTTCTTCAGATAATGTAGGAGAAAAAAAATCAAATGGGTAGTTGTTCTTTGTCCTCATTAATCTTATGTTTATTTTCAATGTGTTTCTAATTATTTGACCGTTTGGTTTGGGGATGTATGGATGTTGTACTGCTCTATTTACATGGAAGAGTACATTTCTGCATTATGATGAATGTTGACACTTTTGTCTTTATCACCCTTTCATCTTTTTACATTATTTTTTTAATCATTATTATTATATTTATGTTTTTGAATGTGTTGGTTAAACAACACTGTCCTATTTTATTTCTTTAGATGATTCATCTGACTGACAGTGGAGACTTTTCTAAACCTCTCCACTGCTAAACAGAGTGCATAGTTTTAGACTGAATTACAGTAACTGCTCAACCTGCATGTTTTCTGTCCTACTGTGTACATAACTATGTCCATATCATTCCTACTCTATCTGCCAGATAGACCTTTTTCACTGTCAGTTAATTAATAACATTGATAATAGGTTCAGTATTTCACACGTCTATACATGTAGATCGTTAAAGAAGCTTTCACATCCGATTTGAAAGTCCTTAAATCTGTTTAATGTATATGTGTGTGTGTGTGTGTGTGTGTGTGTATATATATATATATATAAATATATATACTGTATCCGGGAGATACAGCGCGCAAGGTTGGAGGAGGAGATTTGGTCCTCGAGGCTCTCGGTTCTACGTCACTGTATGTTGACGTGTGGCTAGGCAGCCTCGTTAGCCAGCTAGCTGAACAGTTGTTTCTTGCTAGTGAAAGGTTCAGGAAAGCATTGACAGCTGACTGTTTTTGCAAACACATTAAGTTTCAACAATGGCGGCTGACTGGGAAGAAATTCGACGGCTTGCTGCTGATTTTCAGAGAGCACAGTTTGCTGACACAGTGCAAAGGTAACCCTAACCGCACCTTACGCTACAAGTAGTTATTAACAGCAAGGCTAATGTTAGCTAACACTACACTTTCATTTAAAGTATCGCTGCTAGTTGTGAATAGCAAGAAAAACAAATGTTTTTAAGTAGTAGGGAAACGGCACTTAGGACACTTTTGTAAACCTTTCCACAGATTATCGGAGAGGAATTGCATCGAAATTATTTCTAAACTGGTGCAAGACAAGAAGCTGGATGTGATGCACACACTTGATGGAAAGGAGTACATCACTCCAGCACAAATCAGCAGGGAGATCCGAGATGAACTCTACGTCCATGGAGGTCAGTTTTACAGGTTCCAGGAAAGACACAGCCATCTGCTAAACAAGATATAAAAGATCTGTCATATTTCCTAAAAATGTAAACATTTACGTGGGATTTAATCCCTTTCCCTGTACTCACTGTCAGTCTCATTAATTCTCCACATGAGTATTACTAAATCATTGTCAGATGGAAAATTGTCAACTGAAGAACATTGAGAATGACAACAGTGACATCCTGTCATTCTGTTTTACAGGGCGAATCAACATCGTGGACCTCCAGCAGGTGTGTACAAGCAAGCTGAAACAGTACTTTGAGCCATGTGTGCTACCAGCTGTGCCCTGTGCCATATGTCAGCAGCAAGCTGGGGCACAGAATGCATGTTGTCATCCTATGAGTTTTGTCTTCATCTTCTTCCTTTCAGATTATCAACGTGGATTGGGTCCATGTTGAAAGTAGAGCAAGTGACATTGCTAAATCTGACAAAGGGCTTCAACTCGTACTGGGACAACTTATTGATGAGTGAGTAAATTCCGCATGATGACACTGATCTGGCAGGTGTTTAACCCTGTTATTAATTAAATGACATATGGCCCCTATCATTTTAAAACCTTTGGTCTAGATCAGAATAATTACAGTTTAATGACTCAAGCACTTAAGATTACCATGACCTGGATGACTGAGAATCTACACAGACATAACCTTGTTTGACATGGTCTATGTTACTTTAATATACAAACATTGTATCTCTACATCCACCTTAATCCATGCTGGATCCACCCTTCCAGTGGGATCACGATCATTCCGATTTCTAGCGTCAGAACTATCCTAATCTCTGCCTTTGAGTTTTGAAATACCCCAAAACATAATTTGATCTGGATTCTAAATAGGATTGGATTACCCAGTCCATATCCCAATTTTGTAGGATCGGAATCAAATCCCCTGGTTTTGAAATACCCAATTTTGAGATTTAATCCTACCCAGATAATTCTGATCTGGATTAAAGGTTTTGAAATACTAGTTTGGTTCTCGGATAGGGTTTACACAGAAAAAAACAAAACAATAGAGGGGTGTCTCTGAAAGAATAAAGCTAATTAACGACAAAATGTAACCAGTTATTTTTCTATAAAGGAGTAACTGAAGTGTAAAACAGAGATCTGAAATGAAAAGGCAATAACCAAATGAAAAGTAAATTCTGCGAATACTTTGTCAAACTGTCTCTCATCATGTTGATTGTGTTGTGTTATGTGTAGCACGTACCTGGACCGTTTGGCTGAAGAGGTGAATGACAAACTGCAGGAGGCTGGGTTGATCAGTATTGCAGAGCTGTGTAAAAACTACGACCTCCCAGGAGATTTCTTATCTGAAGTGAGTCACACAGTGAGCCAGCCTCTCATGAGAAATCAGTCAATAAATTGTGTCTCATTTGTATTCAGATGATTGATTCCTCTTTACAGTCTATGATGACGTCAGCCCTCTTTTGATATTCGCTGATCAAATATGGGTTATGTTTTGTTTTTTATGTCAGGAGTTGTCGAAGCGACTTGGGAAGCTTATCCAAGGAGAAATGGACCCGTACAACAGGGGAGTCATATTTACTCCAGCTTTTGTTGCTCGTCACAAAGCCAGGATACGTGGGCTTTTCAGCGCCATCACAAGGTAAACATTACGATATTTCACACATCGGGCTAGAGCTTTCATAATGTCAGTTGTTCACTACATGATTATCATGGCCAGAAGAATTCACGATAACGATATTATGGCAAAATTTTTGAGCTGACCTGAATGCTTCGAATCTTCAGTCAATGCCATGATAATCTGAGGGACATTGGGCCGCATTTCAAGGTAAAACAACATATTTGATAGCCCAGTAGCTAATGTTAGACAACGCTTAATGTCAACCACTTCCTGGCTAATATTACCGTCTGATAGTGGTGCACAACATGATAGGAAAGGTGTAAATTAATTTTGAAATATCAGCACACATCTTGGACATATTTAAGTCTGCAAGTCAAACGCACCATCTGTCCCTCTCCATTGTCTTTATAACTACTGATCAATGAGGAAGCAGTGAAATGATAAAGATTTGTCAGATTCCTCATGTTTATATGACTTGCAACCTGGAACACAGCAGAACAACATTATTCCGGCATTTGAGCTTCCCACCCTGAGCATGACATCAGAGCAATATTCTGTCGTAACACCACCTGAAACTCCTGTCATCTAACTCATTTACTTTAAATGAAAAGACCTTTTTAGTATCTACCTTAATGTCATACTATTACATTATTACTACATTATTACTAGACTACTACAGCTCTGTGCTGATTACACTGTTTGATGTTGACAGCTGAATTAGTATTTTATAGTTGTTTCTAATGGTCTTCTAATGCCACTACTGACACTGCTGGTAGTGCTCTTCTTTGGTAACGTTGATGTGGATGAAACTTGTTGACAAACTGAGCAGAACAGGCAGATTTATTTGGCAATTTTGGGATGTCAGTTATGCTTATCACCACATCACAAAACATGCTCATAAGCAGGTGGCATTCATCAGACTGAAACGAGTAATTTACAACAAGTTTGTGCCGTTGTTGACTTGCAGTACTCATTCGAACAAACCTGACAAAAACACAAAGAGATTCAGAGTAAGAATACAAAAATGTTCTGGCATGAGGCCTTATGTCCTACTTAGTGTTATTGTTCTGTATTTTACACTCAATACCCCCCTGTTATACTTTATTCTGCAGACCAACACCTGTCAGCAGCATGATCGGAGCATTTGGATTTCAGGAACATCTTCTGTACTGTAAGGAGAAACATTTGTAATTGAATGGTTATGGTTGTTTCATAGTGTTTTATACTGTGATGATGACGATGATGTTGTTGCCAGCTGTCAGTGGTGGCAGAGGTACTCAGATCCTTTACTAAAAGTAAAAGTACCAATACCACAATGTAAAAATACTCCATTATAAATAAAGGTTTAAACCCTTTATTTAAAACCCTGCTTGAGTAAAAGTACACAAGTATTATCAGCTAAATTTATTTCATGTGTTCAAAATAAAAGGACATGTTTTGTAGAAAGTTGGCCCCTGAGCCTGATGAGATAAATTACATTATTAATGCCGCATTTTACTGTCGTAGCTGCTTGAGGTGGAACTAGTTTGAATACATTGGTGTATATTAAGCTAGTTTAGTCCAGTGGTTTCCAACGTAGGGCTCGGGACCCTCCAAAGGGTCGCCAGATAAATCTGAGGGGTCGTCAGATGATTCTAAATCATAAATTTGGATTCATTTTCTCTCATCTTTGCTTTTTTTTTGGTGAAACATTGGGGAATTTAACCTCTTTAAACCTCAAAGAGTTATTTAAGTGAAACCTTGTGAGAAGTCTAGAGGAGAAATGTATTTTTTATTGACATTTGAAACATGACAAGGAACCCAAACTCTAGACATTGTTTTTCAAAGTGGTTGAGGACCACTGGTTTAATCTCTAACAATGTGTTGTATTTTATTAATGTAATGTATGAATACTAACCAATAACTCTGACTCCTGTCAGACAAATGTGGTGCAGTAAAAAGTGCGATATTTCCCTCTGAAATGTGCGGAGTAGAAGTATACAGTAGAATAAAATTGAAAGACTCAATAAAGTAAAAGTACCTCAAACTGATACTAAAGCACTTTTTGCCCTTGCCAGCTGTCCTGGAGGAGTTGGTAGACACCGGACGCCTAAAAGGAAGCGTGGTTGGGGGTCGGCAGGACAAAGCTGTGTACATCCCTGATATTTATGCCAAAACACAGAACGCCTGGGTGGACTCCTTCCTCCAGCAGAACGGATATTTGGGTATGGGTTTGTAAACGATTATCACTTTTATAATCCTTGTATTTCTGTTACATCTTGCTTTCAACCTCCCTTTTCTGACTGTATGCGCTTGACAAATCTCGACACAGTTCAATACAAATCGTTGGACATTTTCCCCCACTGCCCTTAGTATGTAGAGTTAGGCACAACACTCAAGATAAAAGATGAACCGTTGAGAACAGTAATGACATAACATTCATGGAAATGGTAACAATTTGTTGTTTGAGAGCTTGCAGACAGTTTTAAGATTCCTGAAAATAATCCAATTAGAAGAACTTTAGTGAGACCTGGCAAGTGGAGTCAAGCGTTTGCTTCAACAAAGCAACTATCCTTCAGATACAGTCAGGTTTAAAGAGCTTGGTCTTCTCAGGCTGTGCTTCCACCCAGAAGGCTTGGCAAACCTTTACACATTTCTATTTGATTGCACTAAATCTATGGCTCTGATTTCATTTGGAATGAGTACAATACATTTTAATGTTCCTGTAGAAAACATAAGAGAGCTGTAGAGAGCTGTCTTGGACAGCAGAATACAATACAAAAGACAATAAAAACAATAATAAAAAATAGACACAACCACACATGCATATAGCACAGACCCTAGAACAGCTCCCTCTTCCACCATTTTATTTCAGTTTTTCTCCTTTTCTGGGCCTTTGCTGCACCTTGTTAGGGTTATCTGAAGAGCAGCAGTGACATTTTTTTAATCAATTACATTTTTTAACACTCATGCAATTAATAAATGTTACCACAAAGTTGCTGTTAAGCAGCAAATTCAGTCATCTTTGGCCGCTGTTCGTGTTTGTGCTGCCGTCTGAGCTGATAATGGTTGAACTTTTTAAACTGGCCATCGCAGCTTGGCAACCACAGAAAACTGTATCGGTATGTGTGAGGGTGGAGTTGGAGCAGGGGTCGCATTAGCCAAATATTTTCTGTCATTTACTGAATGTTTTTAACAGTGACAGAAACATTTGAAGGCCTTCCGTCATTTTGACAGATTAGAACAATGAGGGCGATCTACTGTAATGTTAAGTGATTCACAGGTAATGATTAGGCCCTGCCTGTGAAAATGACAGACAACGAGAAAGTCCAGCAGGACCTCTGGGTTATGGTATTTGTGTGATGTGTGTGTTGTGTAACTTCCTCGTGCAGAGTTTGATGCGTTGCTCAGATTGGGGATTCCTGACCCCTGCAGCTACATTAAGAAGCGCTTCAAGTCCAACAAGCTGCTGTTCCTCAGAGCAGCCTGCGTGGGTCAGGTTCTGGTGGACCAGGTGGAGGCCTCTGTGGAGGAAGCTGTCAACTCTGCCACATGGACGGACATACAGGTGCCCACACAGCTCTGCCTTTACTTATCATTACATGAGTTACTATTTATGGTCACCATATTACTTGCTTCTGTTTGTCACTCTGGCTGTTTTAGCCGATTTTGCCCAGCTGCCTGTCAATGGAGGACATGGGGATGTTGATCAACCAGGCCATGAGAAACACTAACGTCCAGTCCTCTGCCAGAGTGCTGGGAGGCACAGTCGTCGTCAGCGAGAAGTTCATCAGCAACTGCCTCACATTGTTTGATGAAACCATGCAGCAGAAAGCTCAGAAGGTAGAGCCTCCTGTCATACATGTCTATAGAACACTCCTGAGTAAGAAACACAGAGTACAGTGTCTGTTTTTTCTGTGTCTCTCAGGAAGTCAAGAACAATCCAGTGTTTGTGATAACTGAAGATAATCTGAAACAAGCATCCATTCTGACTGAGAGCTCAGCACCATCTAAGAAGGAAAAGAGAGAAGCAGAGCGCAGGAAGAAGGCTACAGGTTGGTTCAATCCTCCCCACCCAACCCTGAGACGAAACACACACTCTCGCACACACCCCGTGTGCTGGAATATATTTGGGCTGATCTGATGGAGGAGCAGCTATTAAATGTGATATTACAAAGAAGCCATGTAGACAGCAGCTCTGAGTGCAGCAAATGAAGGTGGAGATGATTTTTTTAAAATCATTATTATTTAATTTTAGTTTAAGTCCCCCTCCACAGAGAAACATGCTCTTCTTCTTGTTCCTTGGAGCTAATCATGGTCCAGGGTGCAACTTACACACGTGTCATGTGGAAACATGAAGCCTCCAGTTCAGATACTGTGAGAATGGATTTTCATGATGTGACATTTTGTCCAATACTTAAACTCTTACATTTTCATTTTTTTCTGGATGTTTACATGAGAGTCGTTTGAAGGTAAGGTAAAAAGGTAATTGAACATTTCTCCACCCCGACTTTACTTGTGGTTTGTGTAAATTTATTCTGTGTTAATTTTATTAGGGATCAACCAATATTGTTTATTCAGTGCAGAAACCAATTATTAGTAATCAAGGAGACGAAAACCGATACTTGGAACTGATGTACATTTGAAGTAAAACTAAGAATCTCAAGTGTCAGAGTTTAGAATAACCAGTAATGGAATGTAACTAAGTACAATTTTGAGGTACTTGTACTTATACTTGAGTATTTCTATTTTCTGCAACATTTCCACTCCACCATAGTTTGGAGGCAAATATTGTACGTTTAACTCCACTACATTTATTTGATAACTTGAGTTCATAGTTACTTTGCAGATTCAGATTATTCATATAAAATATAATTACTATAATTAACAATTCTTTTCAAATTTATTTTATCAGCAATTGTACAAAAAAATCAGTCTATTCCTAATTTTTATTGTCTTTCATTTGAGAAATGTTTTCATTGAATATCACAATAATTTAAAGTAGTCTTGGACTTCTGCGAGTGGATAAAACAGTAAGTGGGACAGCTGGTCTCAGATCAGTTATATAATTAGTGTCAACTGTGTGGGACAACAACATGTCCTGTGGTGGGAGTTGCTCTGTAGTTCTGAGACTCATAAAGTTTGCACTCAGCTTCAGCAGTACACTTAGTTTCACACGCGTGTCTGTGATGGTTGATAGACTGAGGAAGGCTTTTGTTCTTGGATTATCCATCTTTTGTTAACTGTGCGTCTCCCAGAGGGCAGCGGCAGCGTGAAAGCAGGCGGAGGAGGCAACGCCAGAGAGATCCGGATCCGTAAAACCAAGAAGAAAGGGAGGAGAGACGAGGACAGCGATGAGGAAACCGGACCTGCACAGCAAAGTACAGTTTAATCTTCACAGGGACGTCATGTCTCTATATGCACATTAAGCCTGTTCAGTGAGTCGTCTTACTCTAACGAGCGAAATGGCTGCTTGGATAGAAATCACTCCCCTGGGTTGTTAAAGGGTTTTTTTTCCATAGAATACAAAGGTAACTGTAGCATCCCTGTGAGACTAATTAGCTTGTGTTTTACCTTTGCCAAGATCGCAGCAATCAGACTGCAGCCCTCTTTATGACCCAGGAGGAGATCGTAGCTGTTTTAGAGGAGAGAGTGAGTGACTGCCCTGAAGAAATCCTCTCTGAGCTGGCAGAGCATTTAGTAAGGTAAGACACAGGTTTGAGTCCAAGGCTTGTTTGTTTTCTCTGCTAACACTTTGAAGTCCATTCCCCTTCTGTTCATATCTCTGCAGGCCTCTGAGTAAAGCCTACCAGGAGGTGCTGCGGGCAGTGTTCATGTCCTCCACCAGCTCCCAATCGGGGGCCAACAAGAAGAAGAGCATGAAGGATCTACAGGAGGAGATCACCAACCTGTACAACAACATCCGACTCTTTGAAAAAGGCACCAAGTTGTTCTCCGGTAAATCCTGCTCTCACAAATCAGAAAGGTTTGACCTGAGTCAGTTCAATCAGACACGTAGTGCTGGAAAGGGTGCAAGGCTCAGGATGTCCCGTCAACATGGTTCTTGTTATCCTGGATCACTGACGCTGTTCTCTCGAGTCATGTACAAATACTTCAAGTGTGTTGAAAAGCTTCAGGCACAGGCAAGAAGATTATAAATGATCTTTTTCATACAAACTGTCCCCAAATATGACGACAGCAGTCTGGCATGTTGCAATGCAGAAGATGAATAAGTCGCATAAGGTCTTGGCAGCAATCTGCTTCAAAAATAAAGTAGAATTACCACATTAAAATCCTTAAAATAGCACCTATTCCTTCTTTGTCATTACAAAATTCCAGAATATATGAATATGCAAATATTTTTCATTCCTCAGTTTGAACTGCTGGACACAAGATGTCTCCTTCACTGTAACGTCCATTCTAAGTGTGCACTGGAGGCTTTAAATTTCCACATCACACTAGTCAAATCTTGCTATGTTCTGATCACATTGTGAGAATTTGGTCTGTCAGAATATCGACTTAGGCTTCCTCAAAGCTTTAAATAGGCACACGTCCTTTGACTCGTGTAGCGACTATGCCACAGAGCTGTGAATAAAGGGATATCAGCCTTGGATTCAACGTGAACTTAATGGAAGTTCTTTGATCGTGCAGATGAAACCCAGGTCCACATTGCCAAGCACGTCCTGAAGACCCTGTGCACCGACGTCACCAACATCCTGTTGAACTTCCTGGCTGCTGACCTGATGATGTCTGTGGAGAATCCCAGCACCATCAGCAGCGAGGTGAGACAAAGCTCCGGCTAGGTTTCTGTGTCGCCTCTCAGGAGCCCTCAATAACTGTATCCCTGGGGGAGGCGATCAGAGGAGAGGCGATGATCAAGTTCCTGTTAATTAGGACTGTGTGTCGTTGTTTGAAATGCACTGAGGGACTTGTTACAGTTTTCTAATGTGTCGCCTCAGGTCAGAGTGAAGATTTTGGGCAAACTGTCAGAGGAGACCAAAGGACCTCTCATGAAGCTGCACAGCTGCCTGAACAGCAAAGTAAGGATGTTTCCTGTCACTTACATCATCAGCTGTCTGAAGAGGGAAACTTCCTCACTGTTTGTTCTTCCCAGACTACTGAAGACTTCCTGACCAACATCGAGACGTGTGCAGAGGTGTGCGGCTTCATGCTGAAGAAGGGAGACAAGAAGAAGGAGAGGTCATTTAACTTAAGTATTTATCAGTGTATGTTGGGGGGTGTCACAGTCATCCCACAATTCAATTTGACTTTTGATTTCAAGGTCACGGTTTGATTCAAATTTCAATTTAAACATTTTAACTATCACATCTTAATTTGTAAAGATCAAGAAAATTGCCCATTTACATTTTCAGAGTGCAATAAAACCATCAGTTTTTGGGGGGTTTTTTTGGTGGGGGGGGGTTATATCAATAGCTTATTTCATCAGTCAATTAACACAAAACAAGAAGAAGAGTCACTAGATGGTAGAAGGGTATTCTACAACAACAGCTGGTGGCTTTTTTGCAGGTATAGGATTGAAATAATATTCACCAAAAATAAGGAGTCCTTAAGTTCAACAACAAATACAACCCTTCCCCGGGGGGTTTGGCAATACATAACGAGATGGAAATTCAGTTTGTTACAAAGTTCTGTCCAGAGTTAAAAAAAACTCTCTTCCCAAACACCTCCGCTACAGGTCAATTTGATGGTCTGGAAGTGCAGCTGCAGGCTAACGGTGAGCTAGCTGTGTCGTCTTTGAATTGTTTGGACGAGTATAACTAGGCGGGGGTGGAGAGAGAAAAAAAATTCTGGGAAAATCGCTGATTCTGCTTTTTGATTTTGATTATCAAAAAGCTAATTTCGATCGATTTTCACTTTAGAATCAAAATTGTGACACCCCTATAATATATCAAGTTCAAATAAAGTAAAAATCCATGTGAATGACTCTTTGGCTATGTGAATGCGTGTCATGCAGACAGGCCCTGTTCCTGCACCGTCAGGCTCTCACTGAGCAGCTGAAGGAGACGGAGGATCCAGCTCTGGTCCTCCACCTGACCAGCGTGCTGCTGTTTCAGGCCAGCACCCAGTGCATGCTGCACGCTCCTGGACGCTGCGTGCCTCAGATCATCGGCACGCTCACAGGCCGAATACCCACGGTATGTCCCACACTTACTGAGTAAGTAGCAACACTGTGCTGATCGGTATATTGGAGGACACGGAGGGGTCGTGTTTCTCTAGACTATTAAAAAAAAACACAATTCCCTTTGTGTTTCCACTGTTTTCTGTGCTGAGCTGCAGTGTGGGGGTTAGTAGGACACAGAGAATTTCCTACTAAAAAGACTGAATCCTTTGAAGATGCCACCATGATTTATGTGACTCATCACTGACACTGAAACTAATCATTAGGAAGGGATCCTAAGAATGGGTTCTATAATTCCATTCATGATGATAAAACGATAATAGATACACCTCAATGCATCCAAATCTTCTATTTCTATACATGATTTATTTTTTTCTCACTATGTGAATACTTGCTACGTTTTAAATTATAGTGCATTTGTAATGATCCATTATTAGTTTAGACCAGGGGTGGGCAACATTGTTTTCCAGAGGGCCATACTGAGTACTGACTACATACTCTGCCACAAATTTGGCCGTTTATTACAGCAAATTGGGACGTTTTCGGACTGACCTTTGTTGTCTGGGCTAGCCACATTTCCAGCGGTTATATTTGTTTACCCTATTTTTGTAGGTTATTTTTTATTACTTAAACTTAATTCTCCACCTTAGTTTACTTACAAACTACTTTTATGTGCGCACCTTGTTTTCCCTTTCAGTTCTCT
>JBBPCS010018667.1:0-26138 GCA_037974645.1 Hollardia meadi
GTGTGTGTGTGTGTGTGTGTGTGTGTGTGTGTGTGTGTGTGTGTGTGTGTGTATGTGTGTGTGTGTGTGTGTGTGTGGAGGCAGGAGATTGACAGGAGGAGTTGATTGTATCAGCTCAGTGTCCCTGGAGACCAAAACTCTGTACTCTCTCTACACCTTGATTCACATCTCATTCAAGGCTCGTTGGTTGTGGGTCTCAAAGTATGCAGCAGAGGGAATATTATGGGATAGCAGCAAGTATAGCTGTCCAGGTAGAAAGTGTGTGCTCTGTCTTGTTTTGTGTGTATCTAGCCTTTTCCATGTAGGTGTGCATCAGTGGAGAGGGGCTCAGTAAGGTTGCGAAGCTTCTCCACCTGTCTGTGTGTGTCTGCAGGTATAATTGTCCAATCTGGTTCTTCTGTGACATACAGCTCCAAGAGGTTTTGTTTTACCCTTAAATCTGCTTGTGGATGGGATGAATTAAGTCACATTTAGTGGTAGCAAAGCATGAAATAGTATAAATTAGGGATGCACTGTGTTAAAATGTTTGCCAATAGCCATTAATTTCTCCGGTCATTTCAGGTGATAGCCTTTTAAAAAATATTTATTTCATACAACAGTGCATTTTGCCCATGTTTCACCAGCAGATGTGACTTATTACACTGTAACTGTGACGCTTGGCAGAGGCAGCCTTCCAGAAAAGCCCAAGAAATCTTATTGAATTATAACCACAACACTGTTTCAAATTGTCTACAATCACTAGAGATGAGCAGAATTGTTTCAACTAAAATGTATATTCTGTGATAGTTCAACACAAAAGATTGATATAAATGGATTTTGTGAAACAATCATGTTTCTGTATGAAAGTACAGTTCCCATGATGCTTTGGAGCTGAACAGTAAATATGAAGTATTGTGTTGCCACGGATTCAGTGAGTCACACCGTGAGCTACAACTTGAACCCCATTTTTTTAGCTCATACTTGTTTACATTTTGGCCAAGTGGCAAAACTGAAAGTATGTCAAATTAGCTGACCACAGTTCCTGTTAGCAATGTAGCTATGGATGTACAGACAACTAATTATTTTAGATACTGGTTTATTCGCTAAGTGTGAGTCACACTGTATAGAAAGACGTGTATCCTTCTGACACCCAGAAGGAGTATGATTTTTGTCTCAAATTGCAAATGGGCACTAAGCTTTTTGACGTATCAGTGAGCTGTGTGTCAGAGCCACTGATGTGCACTGCAAAGTGTTGACCGTGTTGATAAGCAGGCCAAATCAGTGGGCCAAATTAGGTAACTAACTTTGCACCTGTCCCTTTCATCTCTGCTATCTTAACCTCCCTGGGAAGGCACGTCTCATAGTTTGAAAGCCTCTGGCATTAAGACTGGAGATTGCTAGCATGGCTCTTTGGTTTTTGTACAGATTAAATAAATGTGTTAACTTGTGAGCTTCAAAGGTTCTGG
Source organism: Hollardia meadi (assembly GCA_037974645.1). Lineage (NCBI taxonomy): Eukaryota > Metazoa > Chordata > Actinopteri > Tetraodontiformes > Triacanthodidae > Hollardia > Hollardia meadi. The sequence goes on from JBBPCS010018667.1 coordinate 1,446, forward strand.
TGTATTTTGTTAGCTGTGAACAGTCCTCATGCTAGCTCCTTTCGCCTGTTTCCACTCCTTGAAGTAAGCCACTGGCTGTATAGCTAGAGAGTAAACAAACATGAGAGTAATTTCAATCTTCTCATCTAATTCTTGGCAAGAAAGCAAATAAGTGGATATCCTAAAGCGTGGAACTATTCTTTTAAACGAAAAATAGCCTGTTATTGCTAAAGTAAACAAAAAGGATGCACAAATATACATTAGTAAAAATGAAATTAATCCTCAAATGAATTCTTCACACCAATGTTAGCAGTGTGTCTTATTATCAAAGGATCATAAATAGTGTATACAGTACCGTAAATTCATTATAAAGAAAACCACCTATAGGCTATGCAACAACCTGTCTCCTTTACTCATTTCCTACATCTCCCACAATGCTCTTCAACCACCCCCAGAGAACATACCAGATTTATTCATGCTGTAGAATTCATGTGTAGGCAGAGAGAGCCGCAATAAGAGCTGCAGCTTGAGAGGAAGGCGATGTGACTGATGGTGAAGAAATATTGTTCTCTGATAAACAATTTATTGTATGACTCTCAAATTATAAATCTGCATTTTAATACTCAGGGACTGACACCAAAACCACCAGCATTTATAGGAGGTGTTACAGATATAGGTGAAAATACATCCACTGCAACTGTATTAAGAGTATCTTGTTAATTGTGTTTTCTCGATTTGGCAGGAAAAACAAGAGATACACACTGAAATGGACACATGACATCACAAAAAAATATTTTGAAGCATTAAGTCTACACATCATTATACATTTTATACATGCATTGGAGGTATATCTTCCATTAGCATTTTGTAAAGATGAACTTCAGTGAAGCACTACTTCTGCCAGTTCTGTTCACAAATGAATGCAAGGTGTCTGTGAGTGCAGACAGAAAAGGAGACAGAGATGGTTTGATGCCACGCAGCAACATTTAATCAACAAACTTGGGTTTTCTCCTGGGCTTGGGAGTATGAAGGGGATGTTTTACAAGTCTCCTCTGTCACTGTCATTTTGAATTCAGGGATCCATTTTTGGCCCTTGAATCACTGATAGTAAAATATACTGTATTACATGCTGAGTCACTCGGATGTGGTGAACACATAGACTTTGTGTTTTGACCGAGCAAAGTTCCTGTTTAGGGAGTGTCAGTAGTTTTCTGGTGCAATAAATTAGTAATCTTGGCAAGGTCATCAAATCAGGCTTGTTGGACAAATTAAACTTTGATGAAATTCCAGTGTTTAGCAGTACATTATCATGAGGCGTGCGGTTGGAGAACCCTTGTGAAAATAATATTAGTTTTTAAACATGTTGCATCTATTTCAGTTTATTAAACAGTGCCAGTTTAGCGTTATGAGACTTTGGAGTACTGCATTTAATTATAGTGCCATCCTAAATCCCCCAAATGCAATCACTCTATGTTATATTCTTCCTCATGCATTCACTGCTTTGTCAGCATTTGCCCATACTAATTTATTGTCTCTGTGGTCTGTTGATTAAGATCTATTGCCATCTTCCGCTCAGTGCGGTCTGGCTTTAATTGCTGTCGTGTCCTATAACCTACACTAACATGTATTTTTCAGATTCACTCCCAATGTAAATCTTTAGGAAAATGCTGTGTGAACTGCCCCTCTTCCTCTGCCACCATATAAGGTCAAGGCTGTTTCCTCACTGAATAAGACTGAAGTGCAACAGCACAACCTGGTGGATTAAACTTTGTCAGTTATAAAGGCGTAAAGCGTAAGTAAATCTGTTATGCCTTCTTGTTTATTTATGACTGTCTGTAACATTATTTTTGTGCATTTTCTCTAAATGTCATGCTTGCTTCGTCTTGGAAATTGTCTCTTTATTTGTATCCCTTCCTCTCCGTCTATTTCCTGTCCTCCTTCTCTCAGCTCACCTTCCAATTTGGTGTTTTTTGCCTCTCTCTTTGTCCACCTCCAATCTTTTTTTTTTTTTTTTTTTTTACCTCAGATCGTCTGTCCGTCTCCCCTTCTTTTCTCTCCAATCTTCTTTCTGAGCTCCTTTCACACATGTTTTCGTGAGTGGGTGATATTTAATGCATCAACAGCTGGTGGGTGACGCGGTGTGCTTCACAGCACAAACTGTTCCCCAGCAGTACATACTTGTTGGATGACTAATTATTTCTGAAACACTTCTTTTCTCCAACAACTAACTGATGATGTGATGCATGCTGTAATGGAGCATCAATAAAACTGCAGGAGGAGGCATAAAGTATGACAAGCTTATGCTTTGATGTCTCTGACATGATAACAGGGGCATAATAAATACAAATATTAATCCATTTGTCTGACCGATAAAGCACAACATCAAACTGCCTGTTAACCTGTGTTAACCTGTGTTTGATTCCTATTTACTTATTATGAGAGACACTTTAGATATTACAGAAAGAAAAGTATGATACCCATCTTACCTACAGTATGTACTGTATGTATACAGTATGTTTCCTGGGTGCACTGAATGTCAGAAGATGTTGCATGTAAATGAAACATGATATCATGTTTTGTTGTGCTGCAGGTGGGAGGAAGCAATCTCAATCTGACTGGTACATGATGGATGTTCCCCCCACAAATCCAAGGATTCAGCCCTTCCCTGTGTCAAGCCCCAGAGCTATAACATCTCTCTTTCATTCCCTCTGCTGTCTTCCTTCCTTCTTACTGTATTCATGTCTGTCTGTCTTTCTGCCCTGTTCCTTTGACTTTTCTGTGTCCTTGTCACCACCTCTGATGGCCTTTTCTTTCATGATATCCAGTGTATGGTGGGGGGTTGTGTGTATGTTGTTGGTTGGAATGACTGTATATAAATGTGTATGTGTGTGTTGGGGTCGGGGTGGAGCTCTCACAGTTTTAACCCTTTAATGCTCAGTTTTGACATGATTGGTATATTAGGCGTTCAAATATAAAAATCAAATAATAAGCATTGTCAGTTTGTCACTGTCAGCGGGGGCCACCAGAGAGCTTCATCCTGTGAGGCGTAATGAACGTAATCCTTATGGGCAACTCTGACCGTCAAAGTCACGTCCACTGAAAGTGTTTTTTGTTGCCACTGGGTTAGGGGTTAGGGTTTAGGAATTAGGGATTAGGTTTAGTTCTGTAGGTTCAGTCATATTACTTACATGATTTACGTTACATAATATTAGTAAGTTAATATTTAAGTTAAGTTAAAAATAGTATTTGACTTTTGATCACTCATTGGACTCAAACGCTGGTCAACTGTGGGAAAGTCCTGTGTTTGACCCATCCAACACCCACAAGCACCTCCAAACAAAACCAGACTTTTCTTGTTCTTTATATTACTAGGGTGCCTCCGGACATAACACCAGAGGGGTAACTACAGCATCAAACTCAGAAGGCCACTGACCAGGTTGCTGTATTTATTGCGTTGGAAGCAGTTGGAAGTGAGATCAGGCTGGTAAAACCACAACTTGTCATTTTTACATTGTGTGTTTTGAAAAGGCAGGTATGAAATTAGTATCAATCTTTTAATTAACCTCTGTGCAAGAAAGCGAATATGTATTTCTTAAAACATTTCTCAAACTGTTCCATTAAGGTTTTAAATGTTTTTAAGGCTTTGAGTAAAGTAAATAAGTAAAGTAAATACGTTTTTGAGGCTATAAGTAAAAATCATTTTTTTACCTGCCTCTTTCTCTCCTACTCTTGATATTTTTCTTGCATATTCTGTCCGTTCCCTGTTTTCACTCACTTTCTTTTTCCTTTGTACTCTCTGAAAAATCTCCAAAAGAAAGTGTTGAAATTCATCCTTTTTCTTCTTTCTCTCTCTCTTTCTCCTCATTTCTCACTATCTTCGGTTCTGTTATTATTCTCTCCAGTCCCCGGAGGAGGAGAGAGGAGAGGGAAGGCCCTGCTGCTGACTTTGTACTGTCCAAATGTTATTTCAGCTCATTCATCAGTGCCAGCTTCTACCCACAGCGGAGAGGCAGGATGCTGGTGAGAGGGAGGTGATGAAAGCACTTTGATTGACAAGCTAAATTATCGGCAATCCCGATTCCCCCTGGTCCTTTTTCTCTTGGATGCCATGAAATGTGTAGTGCTATAATTCCAGCGGTAATTAAGTTTTCTTGAGATGTCACTTGAAATATAGCAGCACTCAGAGGATGAAAGAAATCACATTTTCCTACAAGGATTGTGTTAAATTGTGTTAAAAGTTTGCCACCGTAACTTGCTGCATGTGATTACATTGCAAGCTTTCTATTCCATGTCCAAATTACTACTCAAATCTGATTTTTTGGATGATTTCCCACATCCATTGTAGGATGAAACCCACATACATTATGAGCTGTCAGATAAGTCAAAAACACATGGAATGACATATCCTGTTTCTGATACAATATTCAAACTTTAAATTCTCCTCATACATAAAATGCACGTTTAAATCAAGAAGAAGGTCACTCTGACACGATGCTGAGCAATTAATTTCATGAGATCAAAACTGCCGTTCATGGGCTCATATTTAGCATTTTACAGCAGTTCCTGGAACGAGGCATTTATGTCAAACCATCTGTGTAAAGCGGTGACAGCAGAATGCCAACTGGTCTCATTATCTCACACCTATCTTGAACTCATGATGCTAAAAAAAAAAAAAAATCAGACGCACACATGCACACACACAGAGCAAAAATGAATGACCCTTCAAAATGTCCAATTCAGATTTGTAAAAATGTATGATAGGATTGAGTATTAATTAAATTATATTAGGGCTTAAAGTTATGCATAATTAAGGGTGTGGCCACTTTGAGTGACAGCTAGCCTCATAGCCACCAAGATGGCCACCACGCCGAGCTTCACAACGGCCCATCAGAAACACATAGGTGACATCACAGAGACTACGCTGCCCTCCCTACAAGTAAAACATACATTGAACATCCAAACACATTTGATTCTTAATCTTAACTTTTATTTTATTTTATTTTTTTGAGGGGGCGGGGGGTAGGGATAGTGAGCCCAGCAATATCTAGGTGTTCAAGCATTTGTCCTTGAGAAACCTGTAAACCTATAGTGACTTGTCCATCATACTGACCCATGTGTCTTCATGTAAAATGTCCTTGGAGGGCTAAAAGTTATTTTTCTCAGTCAACCTTTGTCCTCTCTCGCTCTCTGGCTCAACAGACAATTTGAGATAAAAGATGCATTTTCAGAAAAAGGTTAGAGATGTGAAGTGGAGCATTCAGTCATTGTCAGTTTGTCACTGTCAGCGGGGGCCACCAGAGAGCTTCATCCTGTGAGGCGGGAGGGGTTTGACACAAGGAGGTCGAGATATTTCTAGTTCCTCAGCTCCCATAGGAGAAGGCATCATGTCAGAAAACCGCACGAACAGAGGGACAAGAGAGGAGACACTGTGGGTGTAAATGATGCATTTTTCATCACACAGTGTGGTGGCCCTGCTGTGTAGGTAGGAACGATGCAAGAGACTGAGGACAAGAGACTGACATTTGGATAAAATCATCCACCACCAGTTAATGTTGGATTTTAGACATTGATATTTGTATAGTGACACTCGACTGATATGGTCACTTTCTTAGCTATTTTTGTATTTAGGGGATTTTAAGCATTAAATTAGTTGGTTGAAAATAAACTGCACACTGCTGATAATTCATAAAAAAAGGTACCTAGACTGTGAAGACGGGTCTGTACAAATTGTATTAATTGTTTGTGTAATGTACTAACATAATGATCTTTTGCAGGAACAGGAGATGAAAATGAATCTGCCTGTATATTCAAATAACACTGAGCTGTATTTTTCTTTTCTTTTGTCTGATTTGTGGCTGCAGAGACAAAAAAAACCATTCTTGGCACATTTGATGTGCTGTAGGCAAAAGCCTTGTTCAAACAGGATTTCTTGTCTTACTGGATTTGGTATGATATTGACCAGTGAGCTAAGTGATTACCTAATGAATAACACCTGGTTGTCCGATGACTGAAATCCTTGTTTTGGCCCCTTTTGTAACCACAGGACTTTTTGCACATGCTGTGAGCATCTTATTGAACTGATTTTTCTAACCCTTACCTCTTTCATACTGTATCTCCAATGTGCGTATATATTTATTTATTTACTTACTTGAGATGAGACAGGTGAGTAAATAAAATAAACATATAGGCTCATTAGAAAATACTCAGTGTTATAAGTTAAAGTGTCAAACACAAAACACATCAAGCAACTTCCAGGTGCTACACTGTACCACAGAGGCGTGACAAGACAATAGAGCACACATCTACACAAGAAACAGAACTTACAAATGCCATTTACAAATAGGGGAAGAGGATAAAGGAAATCCTGACCTTTCTTTCTTTCTTTCTTTCTTTTTTTCTTTCTTTCTTTCTTTCTTTCTTTCTTTCTTTCTTTCTTTCTTTCTTTCTTTCGTTTATTAAGATTTGATTTAAGAGGTACCGTGTCAGGAATGTACATTAACATTTTGGATGAGGTGTGCGCGGCATAAGTGAGTGCGCATATGCATACAGGGATGCATGTGTCTGCTCACATTTGAAAGACACGACTTCCCACATCCAGGTGGTTGTTATGGAAACAGTCCCACAAGTGCAAGAAACACTCCATCATTAAAGTGATTTGGTGCAGACAGAGAGCACTGCTGAAAAACACAGGCTAGTTATACTTCCAGACTGATATTTTACCAGACACTCAGGAAGCAACAATTCATCAGTTCAGAATGAGTCAACACAAAGGGAAGAAGGAGGGAAACACAGTTTTCCAGTGTACCAGACGTCATTGATAAGACATCTTCCACGTTTTATACAATATTCAGGGTGCAGTACATCTTTTCTTAAGCTGCTACTTTTTCTTAGAATGATTATAAAACTTATGCAGCATAGTTTACATTAAGAATACATCAGCATAACATAAACTGCCTGCCTCTGTTCTTCTCTATCCCTTCTCTGTCTTGTTATTCACTCTCTGCTCCTGTTGCTTTTCCCACTGTATGCACAGAGGCAACCACTCACAGTTCCAGCCCGATATCTTATTTATGATACCTTTTATGCCATTTTCTATGCAGATACAGTAGGATATGCTTTTGATGTTGGCATTTCTGCATACTAAGTAGTTCAGCAAAGGCTTGCGTCACTACTTAGTTTGGAAGCATTGCGAGTGAACTGAGCAAGGGGAAAGACCGGGACGACTGAATAATTAATCTTCTCATAGAAGAATGCACAATATACCAGAACTGTTAACATGAGGAGTGTGTGTAGTTGCTTTAAAGCGACAAATCAGTAGTATATCAAAATGATTGCATGTCTGGGCCCATGATAGTCCCATTCATCTAATGTTTCTCCTAAACATGTACATAATCAAGAAATTTCACTTCCCAGCTTTAACTTTTTAAACTGCTCGACTGAATAACAGAAATGTCACCCTGTTTGAACCCCAAATGTGTGATTTGGATTGTAAAATATGCAATCAACTTTAATTCTTTCACACACTTAAATCATTTCTCTGTTCTCTTCCTAATTATTTAATCTTTATGCTTGTTTTGTGAATTAATTCTTCAGCTTTAATGGGTTTCCACTGTCAGACGTAGTGGGTCCTGCTGCCTTAAAGAGCTACAGGATGACATAATGGACCGTAGCTTTTCCATTCTGTCTAGAATGAAACAAAAACTCATTTATTGGGATTGTTAAAAGAATTAGTTTCTTTTGACTTTCTCCAAAAGTGTCCAAGTCAGAGACTTTGTACATCCAGCCATTAACCCTGACATCCTAAGTGTTTTTGCAGTGCTGCTTCTCGCTTTGATTTTGAGAGTTGACAGGCATTATTCGCACCACCACAAGAGGTCAGAAAAGTCTGCATTAAGTCTGCTTTAAGACTTTGAATAAATAACCAATGATGTTGTTCATTTGGTGAGGACAGTCTCAAAATTGACTGAGTAAATTAATAAAAGCTCATTCTTTGCACATTATATCACTGGCACTGCGTTAATGTTGATTTTCTTTGTTTCCTCACATTCATCTGCACTCATGAAACCTGGAGTAACTTTGCTAAATTGTCTTAACATTGCCTGAAAGATGACTAAAATCTGATCTCACGAGATGTCAGTTTGCTTCACTATTAAAAAAGCTCCTTTCCCTCAAGGCGTTCCTATAAAAGAGAAACATTTCACTCATTCGGCCACTAGAGAGCAGCACAGTAGTTCTTTTAAAATGAGCATTATCCTTCTTGGACCTCCAGTGCTGCCACCAAAATGACCTCATTGATAAATCCACTGCTACTGAAGCAGCTTCAGTGAGTTTGCTCCGTTTCCACAGACACTCTTCTGTAAGGACTGACTGGAGAGGATTACTTCCTTCTGCCCCAAACCAATCACCAGCTCATTTAGCTGGCATCTTAGCAGTCTGTGGTATGCAGCAACATCAGAGGCACATGTTGATGTATCTAACATGGCTGGAGGATATTTTAAGCTCCACACTGGCTATCAGTGTCAAATAGCAGAATCACATTTAGAAGCTTTAGGCCAGTGGTTCTAAGGTCCAGGGACCCCCAAGGGTCCGCTTGGTTCCCCAGCACAAAAAAAAAGGAAACAAATTCTTTTTATTGTAATTCATAAGTAACAGAATGACAGAATAAATGATCAATTTTGTCATGCGTTTGATACACATTCTGTAATAAAACATATAAAAGCAAAATTCTTATCAGATGGGGATACAAAACCTGGGAGCCAATGAAAAGGTGGTCTAATTTGTTCGAGGTTAGTGGTCCTTGACGTGAAAAAGTTTGACAGCTGCTTTACGCAGTCAAACAGTACGTGTGGTCAATAAACTGAAATAAACAATTTTAATTAGATTTTCTGTTTGAGGCACTGTTTTCCTGTTTTTGTGGAGGATATTTGTTCTCATACTGTAAGACTGCACTTTGTAGTGTAAATAACTGTACACAACTGCTCCCCACTACAATGTAATTCCTTTAAGATGTACTTCTTAGACTACTGTTTACTTTTTAAGGCACATTTTTAATGTTAACATGTCCTGCATCTATCTGTACTAGACACCTGGATGTGAATTTGTTCTCATTTGACCCAAGAGAAAGACAAGAAACATGCCTCAAAATGTCAGCTTCATGTTAGTTCAGGCAGAGTTATTAAGTACTTGTATAAACCGATCTGCATTAGCTGTTTCATTTAGGGTTGAATGCTCATTGACACATCAGCTGATCAATGATCCGCATAGACGGACTGATAAAGGGACAGTTCTCACAATGTCACCGCTGACGGCATCACGTAAAACCTGCCATTGGTGCACCTTCTTCCACTTTGGTGTTGTTGACTTCTCTGACATCTAATGTTCATAGTTTTACTGATGTGCATCTCTAAATCTTGTTTGGTTTTTAATTCAATTAAATTTTTACTTTGCACCTACTTAAAAAGAGAAAGCAGGGGTGAGACAGGACAAGACATATTGTCACTAGTGAACCTCATTCTAAATAGGGATAAAAAATACTAATATGAAATCATGAATTTGTTAAATGAATAACAAACAAAATTATATATATATTGAGCAAAAAAACACTGTGGTTTGGGGATTAGATACCAACTATGATCTCCAATATCCTTGGCTCCAGCCGTGGGACATGTTGCATCTGTCTTTCCCCAGTTTATTGTTATCTCTCTCCTGTGTCTGTCATAAAGGCACAAAAAATGCCCAAAGCAACAACAAAAAAAATGCTTGTGACTGAAAACAACTAATGACTGACTTGACCAGTAACTAAAAGTAAACAGGTATACAAGCCTCACGTCTAGAAAGCATTAGAACATAAAAATTTCAATTTGTTTTCATTTTACGGTTTCAGTCAACCACTGTTTATGAGTCAATACAATTTTGTGAAAGACTCTGTCTGTTCAATATTGTCTTCGCTTGTGATGGCTGGAGACGACTGGGCATGACCGCTAGACTGAACCCACCGCACCCTGAGGCTGGTCGCAGCCATTTCCGTTTTGGCTTGCTCTTTGTGCCTGCCCAGTCGGGGCCGGGCGGTTCCTGTTTGCGTTCCTGCAGACATGGGTAACATTCACCATGGAAGATTTTGTTTGGAGAATTTCCGTAGCCGCAGTGGTGATGCATTCTTTCCTCATCCTTCTTCATACAGACTGAAGAGGTGAATTCCCATCCGAACACTCATATGAAGTGCAAGAAGGTCTTTTAGATAAGAAGCCAAACACGCTGGTGGAAATTTATTCCATCCTGTTTTCAAAAGCATTCCTCTCCTCTGTGAAGCACTGCTTGCATACAGTCACTTTGTACTATTGCTGGAAAGATACTAATAAATGTTTTTTTCATCGAGTCTAGATCTTAATCATTTATATTGCAGCACCAGGTTTCATTTCATATGTCTAGAGTCAAGAATGAACTTTCAAACTTAATGTATTTATTATATATTTATCATTATCATATCACTGTGGAATGATGTGATTTATGGTTATCTGGATGTAATAAAGGCTTTCTCGCACATTTATATATATTACAATCACTTATCCAGGGTGAGTTTTACAACTCAAGGGCTCAAGGTCACAGTGGCTTGAAGTAAGTAATAATGTTTTATTTCTTCCTCTTAGACTCGCCTTAATTAATTTCTTTGAAAACAGCCCAAACAGTGAAAGATAAATACTGAACCCTGTCACTTTCACTTTTATTTCCTCTGAAAATGGTTGAGTCATCGTCGCAAAGCAGTTTGCAAAATGCTTATAGTGTTTGGCAAGTTTAGACTTAATGACCTTTTTAGTTCTACAAAGAGCTGTGCTCTGACCAAGGCCAAGGTTTCCCAGTGCTCATTTTATGCACATGACCTCTACTCGATGCAGCCCTAAAGCCTATGTGACATCCCTCACTTTATTGCTGTAGCTGTTGTCTTTGAGATTAGTGTGAAACCAAAATATCCACAGCCAGAGGACTCAGCACTGTATATGTTAAAGTAATAAGCTGCAAAATTGAGCACACAAATAAATAGAAACTTATCACAGTGTTCACGGTTGATACCTTACCATAAGCAGGCTTATGACAACCAGTGCATTCACTATCTGAACAGAGAGAGGGGATTCACATTTTCCTTAAAAAAAAAAAAAAAGTTTTCTGAATAGGAAGCGTATAATTTAGTTTATTCTGGGGGGAAATGGTAGCTGGCAGAAGACACATAAGAGGCAGCAGTCTCGTATTAACCAGAACAATATTGTATGTTGGACGAGTGACAGCAATATTGTATAGTGCAAATTATTAATTCCGAAATGTGAAAAAATTTGCTCCTATGTGGCTCACATGGCAGTATATGAAGCATGGTTATGGCTAAAACAACGTTGACAGTTGGTAGAAGACCGGACATAAGTCACCGTCTCAACTTAGCCCAAAAAGCCAAGGTTGTTAGATATTAGTTAGCTAGCTAGCAATGTACACACACAGTTTAGCCACTGAGTGATTGCGTCTAGCTACTCCCGCCTTTATTATTGAGTTTTTATTTGTGTCAGCTCTAAACGAACATAGTATTTCCGGCCTTGATTCAGAATTGAAAGTTGACAAAATTTGTCACAAATTGCAGCAGCCGTGGCTCAGGAGGTAAAACAGGTTGTCCACTATGGAATGTCGGTGGTTTGATCCCAGACTCCAGCTGCCCAAAGACACTTCTTGTCAGCACCTTGCCCAAGGACCAGTACAAGTTCAGCTGCAAAGTGCTCCCAATGGCTCTTCTATCAGTGTGTGAGTGTTCACGTGAGTGGTCATTGCTCCTGATGAGCAGGTGGAACCTTGGTGGCCTCTGTCACCAGTATGTAAATGAATGCTAGCTTTGTATAGCTTTGAGTTGTCAACTAGACTAGAAAAAGCGCTCTATAAATTTATATATATATTTAGAATTTTAAGGTTTTTGTACAACCAACCATCATTGCCATTTCAAGAAGAGGTTGCCTAATTATCAGAAAAATGTACAGTGACACATTAGTAGCTGTTGACCAACTGAATGTTTTTGCAGCCTGTTCTCATCCCCATCGACATTTTGTCACGACCCTTGGCGTCTCATCCAGACACACAAGGTATACTCTTTGGCGTCAGGCAGAGAGGCACAAGGGTTTAATGTACCTGCAATGTAAGTCAGTTTCAGACGACATGAACAGACGACGTAGGCCGACATACTTATCGAGGCGAGAAAGTGCCGTGAGGGGTGGAGGTCGGGGCTGAGCATGACCAAACATCAGCATGTTACGACCTGGGATGAGAACGGGTTGGTTTTTGTGCTGAAGTGTTTTGGGAGCAGGTCAGGATGGGCAGTCACATACGGCCAAATTCTAAATTCTAAACAAAATCTCAACTCTTAGCCAAATGGGAGAATGTAATCTGTGACATTCCCTGCTGTTCTCTTTTCATAGACTGAAAACCTAGATACTCTCCTGTCTCCAAGGCATGCCTTCCCATTCCTGGTATTAAATATACAGTAAATGCCTCCGCTATGACTTAAGATCTTTCTATGGCCAAGTTCAAACTGCTGCTGGCACGGTTTCGACCCCAGATAGACGAGTCAGGAATAGGGTGAGGTGAGAAATGTTTGGTGCCTCTCTCTTCAGGCTGTTCTCACCTTTGGAGGAGTATACAGTCAGTTTAAACATGGCTTGTGGATGAACACAAGCCATGTTTACACTGTAAGGGTCTGTCTGGGTTGATTGGTGGATGGCTTTTCACTGGGAGATGTCGAAAGTCTTTCAGGACGAGAGCGGAACTCTATTCTATATACAGCACATTTTCAGAATCTCTGAGATATTTAATGTGGCAACATTGAGTACTGTAGTATCCTATCTGCTGATGTCTTTAGGTGAAAACAAAACCCATATTCTCTCTTTTTGTATTGGGTGCTTGTGTGTATATTCAAACTCCAGCTTGAAAGACTTAGAAAACGACTCTTGAGAGAAGTGGTCATTTCCAATGTTCACTTGCCTCTTGCAACTTGTTATTTTGGTTTGTAATGACGGCCTTTTTCTGCCAGTTGTGGATATTTTAGAAAAGTGGATCTCACACATCACATGCTCATAAAATGCTGCCAAATAGTAGAGTAGTCTTTTTCTTAGTTGTGACATTATTTGCAGCGCTTTTTGCTGCAAGGACCTTTACTGTAACTACTGCAACAATGCTGTAAATTGAGGTGTTTTACTGTGCACCAGAAAAAGACTTATAATTAACAGGTTATTCATTGCAGAGGTATTACAATAAACATCTTATTATGGCTGTATGGCATTATGCTTCCTTCTTAATCAGGCCTCTTTTTTTAAAAAAAGATCAATAATAAAAACCATTTTCTCTTCGTCTGATACGGTGGCAGCTAATGTCTTAAGCCATATGAGCATTCATCCTCAATGGTCTCATTCAGAGTCTGCTGCGCACTTTACATGCCACTCCTCTCTCATCACAAGATCTCTAAATATAGAATGTGACATATTCAGCCCACAACTGTTTGATTGCCCCATATATCTCTGGGAGCAGATGTTTGAGATGCCAGTCCATGGAGCTGCCTCATCCCAGCTTCTAGTATGTGCACTCATTCCTTTAATGTAGCTCCACAGCTTTTTATGTCTGCTCAGGTTTAGGCCTCAAGTGATATTATGAAGGTTCTTCTCTCCACAAGCTGTAAAATCTGCAATGATATATTATTTTCTTTGTCAACTTGTATGTTTTTTATGTAATTGTTCAGTTTTATTTTCATTGTCAATGCTCTGCTCCCTAAAGCTTCCCGCAACAGAGACAACACCTTGCCAGGAAGAGTGGTGAACCATAGAGGGATTTCATCAATTATGACCATCAATTGAGTTTTAGTCATACTATTGCCAGGGGAGAGTGTTGCTGAAGTTGAAGCTCAGTTGAATAAGATTTCACACCATACCAAGACTATTTTCTATAGGGGGAAAACACTTCATTTGCATGGTACGTTGAAATGAATAATCCACTTTCCGTGCCTCAAGGCCAGATTGCCAACCTGAAAAGTGGGCCACTGTCCTAGTTCACGGTATGTGAATTAGTCACTGGTAATTTGTGGTTTCTGGTTATGGTTTCTGTGATTTTACATAGTTCTTATGATGCTGATGTATGCTAGTTACTTATTTGGTGGTATAAAAATGAGGGTAACGTCATGATTGACAGCTGAGCCCTTCTCATGATTGAGCGAGCGGGTGTATGGGTGGGAACTCGATACCGCGGCTCTACCGCCCAATCACTACTGCGCAGACTCAGGCCCCCAAATGACTTCACCAGTGAAAGATGGCTTCATTTTTGTACAGTGGGAGGAAGTGGAGAGGCGTTGTCCATGTTTATGTCAATGGCACTTCCGAAATAAATGTGCCACCCTGTGTTCAATGGCAAAATTGCATGTGTATGCAAAGAACAAAGCTACATTATGGCTCCAACACCTAATTAATACCCAATTTTGAGGTCCCGTCTTGTAGAGGGGCCATTGGTTTAAATCTAGTCGAAGCCTTTACTATTTTAGTTTATATTGTGCTTGTCCATTTTACTAAATAAATATGTACTCAATCAAGTTACAGCATTACAGCATTACATTGCAACTATTAATCACTAAAATAAACACAGTGTACATTAAACATTCAGTAGATATGCACATCAAGGCCAACACTGGACAAGACCTTTGTGAGATTATTTTTCTATAAAACTGCTTCCTACCTACAACTGAATAGAGGTATTTCAATAAATGCAACAAAATAAATACAACAGAAAAAACCTTTCTTCTCTCAGGGTCAGCTGTTTTCAGCATTAGATGTGGCCATTGCAGCTGCAAAATAAAATCAGGGTAGAGGAGCGGTTGGAGAGTCTGCCTTGTAACTGGAGATAGTTGGGTTGATCCCCGAAATGATCTACCAGTGACCCCACTTCTGACCTGCAGAACCTCTGCACTGTGCTTACATGTCCTGTTATATTTTGGATGGGATCAAAAATTGTTGCACCAAGGGAAGTGGCTCACTCGCCTTCCCCATCACAGAGGAGCCTGAAGCAATTTACCTTCACATGAGATATGGATTGTCAAGCTGTTTAAAAGTCAAAATATCTCCGAATGGAATCTGAGTCTGATCCTCTCTCAGTGCGTAGGTCAAGTTCAGTCTCGGCCCACTGCTTTCATTAAATCGGCTTTAAAAACAGTTATTGACATGGATTGTCCATACTGTAGCCTCTGGCAAAACTCACATTCTTACCTAACAGAGAGCCTATAATTGGATAGGCTTCATCCTGAGCTGCAGCTGCAATTTTAAGTGAACTTTTGGAGGGGGTTATTTGTTTATTTGTGCAGTGTATTTATTTATTTGTAAAGAATCAGACAACCAGAAAAACTAAAACTCAGCATTACACAAGAACTGTAGATATGGAAACAGTCTAAGCTATGGACAACAGGTGAAACAAACAATATGCCCCAAATCAAAAATGTGCTTTAAAACTAAATGAAAACCATTGAGAAAAATATTCAACAAAGGACATTTGAGAGAGCGAGACGGGTGCCTTCTGACTTGACAATTAAAGGAATATCGAAACACTCAAGGAATGAAAGATAAGATTAGATATTTTCAGTCAGGACGGCTAACATAAATCCCCTCAGACTTGTTCTTTTCACAAAGAGGGAGTGAGATTAAAAGATCCCGGCAGCATGCCATTGCCTACAAAAAAATGTTCCTACATGTAGCTAAAATCATCATCATTAAAAAAAAAAAAATCTTCAAGCAAAGAATCATGTGGCTATTCAGTGAAACAAGCAAGTTTTGACATGAATTAATGTGACACATGTTGACATTCTTTGAATTTCTCCTCTAAAGTCCTTATCAGCATATAGCGAACTTCCTCCAGTTTTTAAACCAACATGGCAGGACATTTTGTTGTGGCTGGTGGTTTTTTTGTGTTGAAGGAGATAAAAAAAAAAAAAAAGACATGTAATGAATGCCTGGAGCGTTCTGACAGTGACCACCCAGGCGCTGTGTTGTTGAAACACTCCTGGAGACTCTTGGCAGTGAAAGGCACTGTAATATTCCAGATGATTTCCAGAAATCATGGTCCAAGTATTATTGAGGCCTTTAAGAGAACAGCGAGGCCTTTTACCTTCCAAGAAATATGAAAGCTGCTCTGGGTTAGCAGAGAAAGTGGGGCTTTTTTGGGGGGAAATAAATACAATTCTTATGTCAAATTTAAAGAAGTAGTTTTTGTTTTGGGGATATATGCTTTTTCATATACTTACCAAAAGTTACATCATTAGATTTATACCACTTGCACAAGCGGCAGCCTGCAGCCAGTTAGCTTAGCTTAGCTTAGCTTAGCATGGAGGAGATCATGTAGCTAACTTGCCCCACATTAAACCACAAAAAGTGGGGTTTTTTACACTTTGGTTTTGGTATGAAATAATCAAGCACGATATGATGGGCTAATTATTGAACTTTAGAGGTGCTGGTAGGTGGATTTTGTTACCTTTGGACAAAGCAAGGCTAGCTGTTTCCACCTGTTTCCAGTCTTTCAGGTAAGCAAAGATAACCAGCTGTTTCATATTCGGTATTCAGTGTACAGATATGAGGGTGGTATCAATCATCTCATCTAGGCTAATTCTTAGCAATAAGGTAAATAAGTGCATATCCCAAAACATTAAACTATTTCTTTAACTGTAGAACAAAGTCCAAAACAGCAATAAATAAACCTGAAAGCATCATGGAGAATGGACTGTGTGCACTTACATCCTGTTACATGTTCTGTGGATACGAATGACCAATTTTTGTAAAACAACATTACAGATACATCACTTAATTGAAATAAAACCAATTTAACATAATAAATGTCATAATAAATTAATTACTCTTACCAATATTGCACGTCTGACATCAGAGTTCATTGAGGGTCAATGGCAAACTCTGGAGCGCAGGGAATGGGAAAAGTGACATCATGGTAAACCACAGAATATCACCACTGAGCTGAACTAACAAGAATAAAGAGCTCCTCTGTTTCAATGCTGTTAGGAGTGCGACCAGGCAGCAGCTGAGCACAGCTGAGATAAACCATTCCAAATTATTCTCAACCACGGCCTCAAAGACAAAGTCTTGGCTTTGTTGGAAACCAGAAAAAGAACAAAAATGTTAAACTGAACTTGCGTCAGGAAAAAGAGGTGAAAGGAGTGAAGGTAAAAGTAGAAACGCAGGCACACTGAGATAAACTGAGCAAAAGGCTCATTATCTTTGTGAACAAGAGTGAACATGTCAGGCCTATTATATAGGGGGGGGAAAAAAGAAAGATCCATTTAATTTTCTAGATTTCACAAACCATTCCTGTAACTAATCCTTGTGAGGTTTTAAAATGTATGTAAATATGATTTAATTTACCAGCTTAACAAAGAAAAAAAAGAAGAAAAAAAACTGTGCTCAAGCCATAACCTGCTTAAAATGTTAAAACTGGACTACAAAGCCCACTGCCTCTTTATGGTATTTAAAATTAAACAACCTCCCTGAGGAAAGTTTTGCAAACATTTTACTTTAAGGCACATAAACTGTGCCTTAAAGTAAAATGTTTAAAATGTTAAAAGTGATGCATATTTCTGCCTCTTGTTAAACTTTGACCAACTATTTAATTAATTATTCTGTTTGTTCTGGATCACATGCATGTTTCTGTGTTTTTCTAAATGAACCTAAAACCAATAGAAGTGAATAGAATCATGGAATCTGCTTTAGTGCATGGTATATTAAGTCCTGTCAGCCTGTAACCTGGAGTCTCCATTGTTGTCTGTCATCTGGCCCCAAGTTTAACACACAACCCCCATCAAATGGCGAATTGTTGTTTCACACTTTGGTTTAAGGAGATATACCATGTTACTTAGGATCTATACAGGGCTGCTGGGCAGATTTTGTTACCTTTGGAGAAAGCCAAAGACTTTTTCCTGTCTTTATCCTAAGCTAACACATATCCTACACAACGCAAGTGAGCATTGGTGTCATTTTGTTTTTACAATTTGATTGTGTATCTGGCAGATGTGTTTACAGTGTGCTACATAAAACCCTCCATGTAACATAATAAGCTAATAAATAATAATAATGAATTATATTTTGCCAACCCATGGATAGAAATGTTACAGTTGTTGACCTAGTTTTGTTAAAATGTCTTCTTTTTAAAAAAAATCATTTGCATGATGGCATGTTGTTAGGACTGACACATGTGCTGTGGTTGGACTGGCAAACCAGTCAAACCAGAGCCACTGCCCAGACAGAAACCTAGTATGAAAATTATTGTAAAGCCTATGTTACTAGTCTGAATATTCCCACTTTAACAATTTATCGAAGACTTTACCAAATCCTAATATCAAATAACCCTGCGTACTTGAATGTGTCTGAGTTGACTATAAGTAGCTGCTTGTCAGGGCTTGTTTGTCAGTTTGGAGTGCAGCACTTGACCTACAGAACTTTACACACAGTTTTTGCAGTGGTCTAATTTCACTGAGCACGACTGACTGTGGGGACATGGGAAAACCATCCGGGAAGGTCCAGATCCTAATGCTTGTGTATGTGTCTGTGTGTTTCTTTACATATATTGTTGCATACGTAAGTCATCTTTTGTCTGTGTGTATGCTTTTGTGTGAGAATATGCATACACTTATGTGGGTAAAGTTCCACAGCAGAGCACTCTGGGAACTAGAGGGGTCTTTCTAACACAAACACACAGAGACATGGACCCCACTGATGCATTAATGCGGGTGCAGAGGGGTTAAAACAACAGCTGAGTAGATGGCCGACATGGACACGAGAAAATAGCCTTCAAAGCCCAGTCGACTCCATCTCAAGCCCAGAGCCCAATGCTTTGTTTACGACAGCATGAAAAACAGACAGCACACACTGGCTCAGATTTCAGAGCCACAGACTATTTCTGACCTGCTTTAACTGATACTGTGTGGACATGAGAACAAAAATGCTTTTGCTTTATAGATTTGATCTACTTTTAATAGTTATTTGTTGGGGTTTTTGTCATTTAAGACAATATAAATGCCAACTTTTTACAAAATCACAGTAAAGTACATAAGAAGGAAATCGCAGGCCTGTCTGTGACATATTACCTGAAATCATGTGGTGTCATGTTTCAAGCCAAAATGCAATATAGCTAAGTTAAAATTAAAAGCTTTAATCTCTATTAATGATGTTTAAAATGATTTCATTGATCAAAGCTTGCATATTTAATTTTTTTTAAATGATTTTATTGACCATCTGATGCTCAAACATCTTGTTAAAAATAAAAAAGAAGTACAAAAATAAATTAACACAGTGAAAATGGTTACGTCTAAAGGTGTTTTGTAGTTAAGTTAAATTGAAACTAAGAGTGCATTCAATTAATAATACAAATCCATCTGACTTCTCATATTAAACTTATTCCATTTATAATACAGTCACTACGAGTAATTCTGTCCAAACATGTTTCATGATGAAAAGTGATGATTAAGATTGGATCTTAAAAACAAAACATTTTTCTAACTATTTTACTATTTGTCAGTATTTTTTTTTTTTATGTAAAAAATGACTCATTAAAATTTGAATCTTTTTTTTTTCAGGGTATAATGTGTGACCTCAATCAAGCCAAGTGGATCTCATTGTGTTTTTTTTTTTAGATATGCTAAAAGGATTCATCAACATGTCAGTTCCTGCCACTCACTTACTAATTACACCTGCTGGAGGGCCTTGACGAGGCACAAATATTGCACCTGCGGGGTATTTTGTATGTAATGACAGTGTGTTGCCTCTGGGGGAGAAAGAAATGAATCTCAAGAGAAGGCAGTGAAATTCACTTAAAAGTAGGCTCATTTTTAAAGATATAATATTTAACATTTCCACAATAAAATGTCTAAAAACTACTAGACGTTTCTTCAAACATGCTGTATATTTTGTTGGCTTGTGTACCTACATTAACCCAAATGTTTCCAACAACCCTCAGGAATCCATAATTTGATTTAAACTGACAGTGTTTTTCATTTGTCGCCTGTTGCTACAACTTCTGAGAGAGACAGTTTGGCAAACTAAACGACGTGATTAAAACTTTACAACTCTACCTCGTCCGTGAACACTCACATCGAGTCACGTCGGATAAATTTTCATCTGCAACGGTGGTTGTTTAACAATGAAGAAAAGCAACAATCGATCGTGTGGTTCTTCCCGACATCATCAAACTACGTCTTTTGTTTTCATTGTTTTATGACATTGTTTTTTTTTTAAACAAAATTATGCTATTTTGAAAAAATGGTGAGCAATTTGTATTAAGTCCTTCATTAGCAATATGATAATTGTTATCTTTGCACATAAAAAAAAAAGAAACAATATAGAAAAGCTCCTTAATCTTGCTTCATTTTTTCCAATATTTCACAGTAAAATTATACAGCCTGAGGAGTGGAGCAAGTTTTGCTTGATAGCATTTGCTCTCAAAGGAAAACTCCTATAGTATAATCGATAGCCCTATTGATACATTTTGAAATTACATGTCAACAATTTTAGACATTACCCGATGTTTTTATCCAGACCCACTAGATAAAGCTCCAGTGTCGTGTAAAAGGACACTCTGAAAGGACACCATGAAATCGCAGGAATTGAGCATATAAATGATCTGTGTCTCAGTAATCAGGCCACTCGACCGGTGTGACTCCCATCACACATTCATTGCGGTGACTTTGATCCCATGAGCATTGATGTAGGTGAGGAGAACCTTGGCCCGCCTCTCAATTACATCGATCAGCTTGTCGATGCCCTGCCGGCCGCCCTGGCTCTCCCAGTATGTCTGGTCCAGGAACAGAGACTGGAGGAGCTTCTCCCTCAGCCTCATGCTCTTCAGCACTGACACAGCCTGCTCTGGAAGCCTGGAAAGGCGGAAAGAAAGGAATGTACAATCAAATTGAGTTTTTAGTTTCAGGTACATGTCTCAGAGGACTTTAACAATGAGAGGTAAAGGGCCATTTAAATACTGCTAAGTGGTTGTTATGTAGTTTATGTTTAGATTGTCAAACAGCTCAGCCATTCCAATACTGTGACACTGTAGCCTATGTTGTACATGTCCGTTTGGAATGGGCCAGGAATGAGATGTCACAAAAAAAATAAACATATTTATTTAGCTTTGATAAAAGTCAAATAAATCTCTCAGATCCACAGAGGATTCAAAAGATAAAAGAAAGATCAGGTAGGTTATGATGTCGTGTCATCTTTGCAGCCGAAGGTCACCTGATAACTGCTACATTTAGACTTATGCTGTCTTTACATCGGATTTGAATGCCAGCACAGAAGCTTTTTTGATGAGGATCACAAGGATCCATGTATGGGGAGGAAACATGAGCATCCTTGCGAAACTACAGTTTGTTCTTTCTCGCCAGTGGCATGGCTCACTGATTTATTGATCAAAAGATAGATGAAAGTCTGGAGTGGACTGCTTGCACAGCAGACATGTTGACTTCTCACAGCAGGAGAAACACAGGTGGACTTCATTATCATGCCCCTCAGATTCAGATCCAAAACACAAACTGACTTTGTTGAACCAGATCTAAATATTTACTAAAATTAGACAGGTTTCTAACATTTAAAGTAAAAGTTAAAAAGATCAAAACAGGACTTGAAAGTTTAAATCTGCTTTTACAGCTTTGCTTGCTGACATTTTTCAACCATGTTGTAAAGAGGGGGGAAAATCTCAAACCCTGATAAACAACCCAAGGAAAACTGTCCATCATTCCCTTTTGCACCAACAAAATACAGCCAAATCCTCATTGTGGGCAGTTTTTCCTCAAAAAAATAATCATTAATTAATTATCCTCTGGCAGTCCTGACCTGTTAACATTTCTGAAATAGAAAAACGATAATGAATTTGACAACAGTATTTGCTTGCATGCACTCCAAGTTAAAATAATACCTGCCTGTACAAACTGCCATTAATTAATTTAACAGAGTAAAAACAAAATCACTGATTCATCAGTACTTATCACATATCAGGTGTGTTGTGTTTGTTTGTCCCTTTGGCATCGTCAGTGTTGTGATCCAAACTTACTCTTTGATTCCTTCTAGGAGCCTGAAGTCCAGGTTGTTCTCATTGCGGTCGAAGAACCCCTTGTTGTTGGTGAAGACCAGGTGTCTGGGGTTGTTACTCCTGTGCATGTTTTTCAGTTGTATGTGGTTCTGGTCCCCACATTCAGTGTGGAAGCCGAGCTGCACACACGCGTCCTCCTGCCTGGGCTTGAATCCACAGCAGCTCTGGTCCAGACGGTTGTGAATCTGAAAAACAAAGCTTGTATTTCTTCAGAGAATACTTGTAGTCGGTGTATCAAGAATTCAACAACTGATTTATGAGTTTTCAGATCAGTATAATTGGAGTTATTCTACTTTTTGACAGTGTTTGATGACCCTGAGGGCTTGTCTTGCTCCAGACAACCTTATTTTGCAATATCGACTGGCTCCCTTTTATATTATTTAAGACTACATCATAGTTTTATTACAAGATCAAATAATTCAAATGTTTTGGCAAAGAAAAAAACATCCAGCAGACTGTTATACCTCCATGACTACTGCTTATTTATTAGGTATCAACATCAATTACTGCTGAGTGACATGACTGCACAGGGACTTTATTAAGCTTATCAGGCAGCATTTCCTCTCATATATCTCTACAGCTTCAAAGCGCCCTTCTCACTCTCTCTATGCTAAACCATTTGATTGGCAGAGGTTTTAGATGGTATTACCTTAATAAAACCAACATGTTAGCATCTGAGATGTCAAGTTTCAGATGGGACTTTTGAAGCCAGGATTATGCACCACTCGCATGAGCTGAAATACCTCCAGGATGTCTGCCAATCAAACCAACAAGACCCTAAAAATCACGTTCTGTAAGCCTGAATCTCTCCAACAAGATAAAACAAAAACTTTTAAACCCTCCAAACCCTGCGTCCATTGTAATGGACTTCACATATTTATTAGGCACAGCTAATGTTTACTTTAGTCTAGTAACTAAAGAGTTTTGTAACTTACCAATAAATGTCTATCAGTTTCCAGGTGACAGTGTATGACATTAACAAGTAAACACTATTATTTCAATCATAATAGGCTTACATGTTTTTTCACAACATAGTTATTTTGTAGCATCGCAGAAACTCAGTGAAAATGTTGGTGCATGATTTGCCGTCTTTGAAGTCATATATGCAAAAACATGGTGGATGAAAGTAAATGATTGAGGGTTAGAAACTTTTTAAAAATTCATGTATTGCATGAGGCCGTCACAATATCTGATTTTCTCAGCATGATTTTTGTGGCCAAAAGATTGTTGTGATATCAATAGAAAATTTGAAAAAGAAAAAAAAAAAACCCCGCTATCAGTCAAATTCAATTTTAACTTAGATTAATGAGTGTTATGTCTCTTTTACGGCAAATAAATTACACTCAAGTGTGGTGGAGACTCTGTAACTATAACTGTACAAAAGCGCACAAAAAACCCATTCACACTTACACTGTTGCTGTCCACAAGACCTAAATTTGTTAGAGAAGTTATTTATTACGGTTTACCCTGATAAGAAGTCAGGTGAAGCAATATTTTAGTGGTTTCAGTGCAACAAGTCTGGGTCAAAATCCCTTTGTAATATAAAGCTTCAAGCTTCAAAGCGCGATCGACATTTTGTTTAAAAGCTCTAAGCAATACAACATATAGTATCAATATTGTTTCCACATTACAACTTAAAAACTCATGAACACACCAAAGTCAGAAGAACGACATCCCAGGTCGGAAAATGGGACCATCCGAAGAGCATGTGGATGCACGATTAACGGACATGGAGGGGGGAAAAAATCAAGGTTTAAAAGAAAAGTGTAACTCTTGCAAGATCTTGCAAGACTTTTGCAGGATCCCACAAAACTATTGCGAGATCTTGCAAAACTTTCTCTTATAGGTCACAGGTTAATGTACTTCTGGGTCAGTTAGACACTGTTTTAAGATGAAAACAACCACAGCAATGGAGCGCGCACACACACCTGGGAGAGGTTTATAGATTTTTATTTTGAGATTGGCCCCAAATATGGAGACATTAAATCAGTGCTTGGCAGTCGACACAGCTTTCACATAAGTAAGAGGCATCTTAATACTTGGTGCAAGAGGACACTCGTCGAAAATGGTACTCTGACTTGGCGGTCCTGGTTGAATTCATTAGCAACCAACTGCAGTACTCTCGACAGGATCTAACCCTAACCCTTCACAGAAGTCTTTTACTGACCGGCACACCCCCTTATTGGATATCGGCTCTTGATTGGACACTGCAGCTGATTGGACTGATCAGATACGTCACAACGACACTGGATTTTCATAATGGATGCAGTTGAAGTCAGAGAGAGTAGGAGAGTCATTTCATTTCAATCATTCAATCATTTATCCTCTAAGATGCAAGGAAAAGATGCAAGTGAGGGAAACGTGGATGCAATTTAAATGAGATGTACCCTGTGTTTGGTGCGATCAATCATCAAGTAGATTAGGTAAGTAACCCTACAGGTGCTGAACTGACCCAGAAGAACGATGACCTAAACAAAGTTTTTGCAAGATCTCGCAAAGGTTACACTTTTTGGCTGGACCGCAGAGGGCCAGCCCTAAGGGTCGCCCTGAGGCTGAGTAAGTGAGTGAGTAAGTAAGTGATGA
>JBBPCS010018685.1:0-26128 GCA_037974645.1 Hollardia meadi
CTACTCTCTCTCTCTCTCTCTCTCTCTCTCTCTCTCTCTCTCTCTCTCTCTCTCTCTCATATATGCATTGTTGACCAGCTTATGATGTGTGTTTTTGTCTGTTGACAGTACGAACAGTTGACTCAGATGAAGTCAGCCTTTGAGACAAGGATGCAGAGACAGCATGAACTCAGTGAGGTAAAAGGCTCATTTTTGTGGATTAAAGCTGTCTGGTTTATGTCCTGGTTTTCATTTTCATTTTTTTTTTTTTTTAAGTTTTGATGACTCGGCCGATGGGCTGATGTAAAAGTTTCAAGACGATTTTGATAATATTAAGCCCAAATACAGGACTGGGCCAGCAATACCGAGTTTTACCACCACAGTAGGTGTCGCACGTGACATCAGATTGATCGATAAGAAATCATTAGGTGCAGTCCTACACTACATCATGTCCAGAGCCATATATAGAGAGGATAGGGTTCACCTAAAGGTGCTGGTTATACCTAATGATGCATCAGCTAATTTGAGTGTCAGTATTAATGTTTTGATAATCCTCCGCAGTCACTGTCAAAGTGTGTAGTAGTTTGGATGAGTGGTTCCCAAAAAAACTGCATTCAGCAACACCAGAGGCCAAGCAAAGCTTAGACTGTATAATAAATAGTGGATCAACTGTGACATCACCCCCCCTACAGTTGCCAAGAACAGGAATATTAGCTATAGAGACCAAAATTGTTGTGTACCAGGCTGTAAGCATGTTAATTTCTGCTGTTGGCCATTTTAATATGGGGTCTTACGGGAATTGAATCACTTTTTGCGCCAGTCTCAAGTGGCCATTCGATGAACTGCAGTTTTTGGCACTGGCTTCATTTTTTAGGCCCCGAGCTTGCTGCTTGTTCCCAACAGGCACGTTTTGAACAGGCACTGCACTAGTCAAAAAAATATATAAATAAAATAAGACTTCAGCCTTGTGCAACTTGAAAAGAAGTAGAAAAGATGGCAGTAGCTACAGTACATACATTTCAAGTGTATATGGGAACCTTGCAAGCCAGTGAGTTTTCCGCTCCTGCAAATGTTTCACAATAAAAACCTTGTTGCGAAATGAAGAATTTCTGTCCACTGAAACACTGTTGTATATTAACAGTGTAATACAGTAACTTCAGGGCAAACAGGAGCGGATGAAAGCAAGACATCATACTTAAATATTGTAGTGTGTAATGTATTGTATATAATATGTTAGTGGTGAGAATTCTCTCTTGTGGACGTTGGCCAGCAGCACTGTGTGGACAACATTCAACTCTAGCTGGCTTAAATCACCACGAAACATAGGGAGACACCTCTCTGTGCCGCTGAGGTGATCAGCTATTGCAGGGCTCCTGCGATCAAGCCACATGCTGCTAGCTCTCTCCACCTACAAGTTACAAATGCCGGTTCAGTTGGTTTACGTAACATCAAACCAGTTTAAGCTTGTACATCTGACTGGAAAAACCAGAAAAACCTACTTGAAACTGAACTTTTGTGTTGTTCCCCACCCCATTAACCATATGGCTGTTGAAGAGGATAGAAGTCTAAGGCCACATTATTCCTTTTTAAACAGAGATCCTGCAATACTGCCGTATATACAATACTGTCCTTATGCCGGCTTTGATTGTTTTGTTTTTTTTACCCTAAACCAAGCTATGCTGGTGTAGTGCCACCTCAGTGTGTGATTTTTAGATGGCATGCCAGCGTTCCAGAAGCAAAATAAGTGTCATGTGTAACACAACAGCACGTGTGAGAGCATATGTTTTGTCCTGCCATCTCACCCTTTTTACAGAGACTGCAGTTTGGTTCTCTTACTATCTCTGCTGCCAGCTTAAAGATGAAACAACAATGCCCCCAACAAACATACATAGATACAAACCAGCAAGGCGGAATAACTACAACGTTCCTGTTTTAAACAGGTTGTGTAAAAGGGGCTGTTGTTTTTGCTTTGTCAAATAAAAGTAACTAAAGGAAGAGTTTAGAGAAACCATATCAAACCTGCTTGAACATGTCTGTAAACACTCCACTGTAAATTCCTGCCTCACTGTTTCTTACGTTTGTGTCTTTTTTTCCTCTATTAGAGTTGCAGTCTTAGTACTCTGCAGGCTCGGTTAAAAGTTGCAGCCCACCAGGCTGAGGAGGAGTCTGAGGAAACGGCCGAAAACTTCCTGGAGGGACGCACAGATATCGATGAATTTCTGACCAGCTTCATGGAGAAGAGAACGGTGAGGAGCCAGAAGTGCAGTATTCGAGTAATGATAACACTGATATATTGTTTTTTTTAGTCTGAAAGTAATCAGAAGTGCAGTATGTAATATTTGAAGGGGAAAAGTGTATTGACTGTTTTTGTGTTGTTACACAGCTTTGCCACAGCAGAAGAGCCAAAGAGGAAAAGTTGCAACAGTCCATGAACACACATGGACAGTTTCCTACGAGCCACTAGAACACAAGGTACAACACGCACATAAACTGATTACAAGTGTACTTACTCAGCAAAACACACTAAGACTGTTACACCCAGTCAGTCATATATGTCTTTGTTCAGGGAAACTAGTGGTTCTCAGCTGTTTTACAACAGACAGGTATTTGTTTAAAACTCAGTGAAAACTGATTTGTCACCATCTTCTGTTATTTTTCTTCTCACTTCTTACATTTGGTCCTCAGGTCTGGTGTTTTTCTCAGCCAACTGCTGCCAACTAAAAAGGATAAAGACATTTGAGGGGACAAAAAGCACACTGAGTCAACAATGGTGACTTTGGAGGAAAAAGGAAGACGGTGATGACAATGGTGGGCTAAGAAAAAAAAAAAAAAGAAGCCCCCTCTGTCCAAAACTGGGCTAAAAAAACTGTTGAAGTTGGATGGAGGAACTATCAAGTCACCACAAGAAGTCAAAACTGGGAGAATGAGTGACGCAACCCCAGCTTTTCCTCCCACATTACTAAGGATTGATCAGACTGTCAATAATTTCAGTTGCACATGCTTTTTGTTTTTCCAATTTTGACTTGACAGTAAATGACAAAGAGTTTTGTTACTTTTCGGAATTTATGTCACATTATTTAATAAGATAAGCACTTGCATCTGATCAGAGTGGTTGGTGATGTGAACTAATTTGGAAGAAAATACAAATTGTTTTGGACAGTATTCCTAATCTTACACTTTTCCATGCAGTGAGCAAGTAAATGTCACCATGTAATAATTGTTGAAATGCTAATGTCAGTGTCTGTACTTCCCGTCTCTAAGGTCATTGTCAAGTCCTTGCTTAACTATCCCAGAAAGGTCCTATTCCTTCTTGACAGACAGAAGAACTTTGTTTGTGCTCCTGTTTACATCGGAAAGGTTGTTCTAGACATTTACATCAAACTCTGCACTTTCACTGTCACTTAAACAAGTACACACAATCTCTCCAACAAACAAGAAGTAAGGACGGGGCAGTGCTGTCAGGAGACCTTCATCTCGGGCTGTTAAAATTGAACTCTTTGTGGACAGTGGTTGGTCCTTTTATCAAATTGGTGGGTGTCCCCCTCAAGTTGTATCTTAAACTTGATTCTGATTCGTAAAATTGTTGACAGCATAACAGAGTTATCTATTGTACTTTAAAATCGAAGTCAACAATCCAATCCAAATAACAAACCAGCTTACTGGTCCGTTTTTTGGTTGCTCCATTACGTTTGTGGACGGCTGTGTCAGTTTAGGGGTCCTTGACGTATGAAAGTTTGGGATTCAATGCCATAAGCCCTGTAAACGGTTTAATCACGCTATCACCTTTAAAGGCGCAGTGTGTAGGATTCAGGGGCAGAAATGGACTATAATTTTCATAATTATATTTTCATTAGTGTATAATAACCTGAAACTAAGAGTCACGTTTTATTACTTTCAAATGAGCCTTTTATATCTTTTATATCCACGGAGTCCACCATGTTGCACCACCATGTTTCTTCAGTAGTCCTGAACGGACAAACCAAACACTGGCTCTAGAGAGGGACTTGTGCATTTTTAGCAGCCACCATAGGAAAGGATGAGATGAGGGGTGTTCAGTTGGTTTCAGTCTGCAACCTCAATGCTAGATGCTGCTAAATACTACACACTGGACCTTTAATGCTTTTTACATGAATTGAGTTTGTGTACATGTAAACATACCGACCACAATCCGCACCATCATGATAATCCCGCTATTTTCTGACACCATTTGATCTCGAAATTTGTAATGCAAGAGCCTCAGAAGATTTGGGATAATGTTGGAGAATATTAGGTTAAATGCTGCAGTAAAACTCAATGACATTGGATACTGTATTTAAATAATGTTAATAATAGACTATATTGTAATCAAAGACTCGAGACACCTTGTATTATATGTTCTTATTTAATTTGTTAGAGGAATAAAGCATTTAGAATAAATCATGATTGCTTTACTTGCTTGTTTTGATTATGCCACTAATCCATTAAGTTCAGTATAAATACTCTTACGTGCTTACCCAGTTCACCCACTTCATTATTAATCTCAGGACAAACAAAATACTATTAATACTTCCACTGAACTTCACAATAGTGCACATCATTATTGCCTTTAAACCAAAGCTTCTTTGTGGATCACACTAAATACTGCTGCACAATGTCAGCAATTTGTCTTTGGTGACATCTAGTATTAAGTATATTTTTGTAGGATCATGATTCATAATGGGATTTAAAATTGGCACATATGCAAGTAATAAGAGGACCTATACATTTGTGCAACAAAAGGACAGTTGACACATAGAATGTTGCCTGTGACGGAAGTATTTTGTGTTCAATCAACTCAGTACACAAAGCTGTGTGACACACAGGAGCTGCAGATGACACATGCACACAGGGCTGCTGGGAAAATACTCGGTATATAAACCAACACAACAGAAGCCATTTAAGCTTGAACTCAACAAGATAACCAAAAAACAACTAGATGCTGAACTCTACTGCATTTGTACAAACCAGTAAGTTAAACAGATACTGTATGTGCCCTGTGATAACATATAAAAGTTTACTGTCACAGCTCTTCATTTACAGCCAAACCATATAATTTTTGCATTAATTTACAAGAGGAAAATAGGTCTGTGCTAGGTCTATCTTTCAAAACATAGAAACAAAACGAAATTAATGAAATAATTTTATTCAGCATTTTGCTGTTCCTTTTCCAAAGTAATAGTTGGAGCACGAAGCAGTAAATCATAAGATTAATGTGAAAATCGTCTAAAGGTTCAGTTTATGAAGGAATTTATTTCATGGTGCATGTTATATTCTCTCTGGGGCAGCAGGTGGCGGTAATTCACCGTGGAGCCTGCAGGTAGTCGGTAAGGAGGAAATGAAGAAGAAAGGAGGCGGGGAAAACAGGAGGCGCGCATTGCTGGAGAGGGGCTGTTACACTTGTTTTTCGACTTATTTTGACCAATTTAAGAACCTCGTCGCTGCTAAGTGTTCAGGTTTTGAGACACGTTTAGACTAAACTAAGGTCTGCTGTTAACCGACTGCCACGTTGGAGCAGGTGTGCTAACATTTAACGGTTAGTTGACGTTAACCTTGCTAAGTTATCATTGTCAGTTATCGCTGTCTACACTCTTAAGACTCAAGCAATCACAGATTTGCAACTTTAGCCACTAATTTATTGTTCTATGGTCGTGTCTTGTCATGTCATTCGAAAAATACTTATCAGTTTCGTTGTTCGGTGTCGGTAAAAATTAAGTGACGTTAACGGGATACCTAGCTAACATTAAAGCATAGTTGCAGTTTTTCTTTTTTGCTTTGGTCACACATTGTGATAGCTGTTACCCAAAACAGTTCTACATATCTTGTAAGTAGAAGAGAGTCTTAAGTATCTGTGTTCTGCATGTGTAGGTCAGCCCAGAAACATGTCACGACAGATGGGAGACAACCATCGAAGGTTCCTACAGACCATGATGGCCATTGGCATCCTTGATGAACAAGGGGCAAAGTCACTCTATCGTCATTGCTGTGAAACCCACAACAGTGAGTCTTTTGTATATAGCAGTTACTACTGTTAATAATCCAGAACAACTCAAGGGTTCACCTCTCTATTAGGGTTGAGGTCTGTGCAGATCCTTAAATCACAAGAATAGAATTTAAGTACTGTATTTCATTTTTACCTTTGAAGTTAGACTGAATATTACATTGCCTAATGCCTTTTACATAAAATATTTAAACGGTATAAAATATGCACGATCAAAACTGTAATGTTGGGAATATGTTAGCTTTTAGGTCAATAATTTGCCTTACAATTGATTCAGAAAATATTAAATGGTTATAAATTGAAATCTCAACAATAAAGGACTTTAAAGTCTGAGTTGAAAAGCACAAGAAATAAAAAAACAGGCTGTGAATTCAGGCAATTTTCAATATATTCATCTCACTGCCCAACTTACGATGTTCACAATAAAAACCTTGTTAAGAAATGAAGAATTTCTTTCCACTGAAACATTCTTCTCAAGTCATTCTTTAGTGTGTTCTTGAGACTAACAAACTTGATCTTTCATTGTCATTTCTGCAGCACAGCACACCCCTGAGAAATTGGACGATTTCATTGATACCATCAACTCAAGGCTGCAGCCCATGTTCATGCAGATTAGAAAAGGGATGTCTGAAGACAATGGTCACCAGCACTACGCATTGGTAAGTGGGCTTAACTCCTGTACCGGGTCTGCTTTGTCAGGCTTGCATTCCTAATCAGTGACTTTTTGGTTGGTGATTCAATTTAGTAATTGCCACAGTATCCAGTACAGTACATGTGAGGCTAAGGAGCATAACAAAAGAAGCTTCTTTTAGCCTGCATGTTTTGTAAAGGTAAACATACACAATTAATCAAGGAAAGCAAATAATGGTCTTCCAGTATTTGACCAGTTAAAACAATTTAGATCTAAAAACAATGTCTTTGTCTGTTGTTTTTAATCTCAGCATTTTTAAACAAGCAGCTGCTGTGTGATCTGTTTGAGAACCACATTGTTAATATTCACTTGATCCAGGCTTAAAAGCCACTGAATTAAATTACAAAAAAAAAAAAATTTATACATATTTATCAGTTTGAGTAGTTGCTCAGAATATAAATGTATAATGTCAGAAGAAACTTGTTTGGATTTAAAGCCTGTTGAGCCACTGATTCACTTTAATCCTGTCCAGGTAAATATGGCTGTGACTGATGTCACCAGGATGTCATCAGATTATGCTGACGGTGAGCTGGAGCTGTTCAGGAAAACAGTGAGTTCACGTCATAGAAGGAAATCCTGCAAAGTAACATTTTGTAGACAATGTTTTTAAATTCTAAAACACATAGTTATGGCAACCGGACATGTGTCGACAGTAATCAGAGTGTTGAACTTTTTTTCTATCCACTAGAAAGTGTGTCACAACTAACTCGAGCTGTTCTGATTCAGATGGAC
Organism: Hollardia meadi; assembly: GCA_037974645.1. Classification (NCBI taxonomy): domain Eukaryota; kingdom Metazoa; phylum Chordata; class Actinopteri; order Tetraodontiformes; family Triacanthodidae; genus Hollardia; species Hollardia meadi. Next base: position 7,419 of record JBBPCS010018685.1, read on the forward strand.
CTGATCGTGGGCTCTGAGAATGGCAAGGCCTCCTCCACTGACATTCTGAACAGCGCCGACACGCTGACCACTAAAAAACTGAAGAAGAGTGAGACAGAGCACCTCTTGAACCGACTCGTACATGACAAATGGCTGAATGAGGTAAAACACAGAATCTCAACCACATTTATAAATCAAATTGAACTTTATTTTTTGTGTGCGTGTGGACAGAAAGCTATATTTTTGAGAGATGCTTGAGGACTTGGACAGCCTTTCATATCAGTTGAAAGTTGCATCAACTTGTCATGCAAAAGTAAGACATGAATTGCCTGAATTCAGCTTTGTGCATATTCACATTTAAGAGTTACAGTGTGTAACAAAATCACATGCAACAGTTCAAATGTAGTGTATACAGTAGACGATAAAACTAGAACACTGAAGTGTGAACGTTTGTGATTCAGTGAGATGAAAGATGTCAAATTTTAGTGAACGAGGTGGTCACCAGAAATGTCTGAAACGTCTATCACGTTATGTAGCTTTTACAGTTTTATTCATATTTTCAAATCCAGACTTTGCCATTCAAATCACAGAACATATGAACAACACATGTAATCATACTACATTTAGATTTACTTTTCAAAGCAATTTAAATCACATTCACTATGAAGTCTCTTTGCTCTAGTACAGCCTCGAATTCAAAACAGAATGCAACCATTTGTAAACAAACTGTGTTTACCAACAGCGGTTTTACAAAGTGTTCCCGAGCCCATGTAGTAATATCCTTTATACAATCATGTGTTTCACAAAGTGATGAACCTCGGCCCATCCTTGTTTGTAAATTACTGAGCCATTGGAGGATGTCCTTTTATACCCAATCGCGATACTATCACCTGTGACAAATGAACCTGAACCAAACAGGTGTTTTTGGAGCATTCTGCAACTTTCCTAGTGTTTTGTTGCCCCCGCTCCAATTTGTCTGAAATGTATTGCTGGCATCAAATTCAGAATTAATATTTTTGTCTCATCTCAACATTTCTGAAATGATTTTGTATCTAACCACTTCTTGCTCCCACGTTGTTGCTTAATTTGGTGTGTAATTGATTTCTGTTCATTGATTTAGAAACACGGTGAATACACTCTGTCCACCAGATGTATTATAGAGATGGAGCCATACATCCGCACAATGTATCAGGACCAGGTCAAAGTATGTCAGATCTGTCACAACATGGCTTTTCAGGTAGATCTTTCCTCTGTTTCTGATCACCCTTATATCCCTGTAATAGGTTCTGTCATGTAAAAGCTCACTAGTTTCATGTGTTTTTCTTCTTGTTACTGTGTGGAGTGATGCATGTGCAGACTCTGACACTATAAGGCTGTTTTAACATTCATTGCTGAAAGTGTAAATTTTCTCTGTGCTCATTGAAAATCTGATTTTAAGAGGCGGGCCTAAGAGCATGATTTGTGACATCACAAATAGTTTGGGAGCTAATCCTGGTCCAACATTCAGCAAACACAAGTGTGATGTGGAAACCTGAAGCCTCCAGTGCACATACACTGAGAATGGACTTTGTAGTGAAGGAGGAGGCATCTCGTGTCCTGCAGTAAAACGTATAATATGAAAAATCTTAGCATATTCATATGATCTGGGATTTTTAACGAGAGGGGAAGAGTAGGTGCCATTTTAACGATTTTAAAATGGTAATTATACTTTTTCTGCATAAACCATGTCAGACACACACATGGCTGAAGGGAATCTTTAAATCACTACTTTGAACTAGTAAAACTATGACTACCTGGGACACACAGGCTGCGTGAACAGTGTGTGATGACTGACTGGCTGAACTGCTGCGTTTGTGTGTCCACGCACAGCGTTGCTTCTGCGGTTTTGTCAGCCTTATATTTCTACATGGAGTTTGCTCTTTATAAGAATCAATTATTATAATGGCATGATTTTTGTTTCTCTCTGAACAAGGGTAGAGAGGGAGCGCACATGGGAAAAATACTTCCCTTTTAAACTGATGTATTATATGTTTTCATGTCTGTGTCATGTTCTGCAGATTAGACACTGAAACGAGTGAAATGCTACAAATGCTACTTATTTTTTTTACAACTGAAATTACATTTTTGTATGTACAACTAAAGTACCGTTATTCGTAAAGGTTCAAAAGTGAACGGTACCTAACCGTAATGACTATCAACATATCATTTCCACTGTGTACTTTTTCTGAGAACCGCGCATGTGACATGAAAAAAAAAAATGAACGTGACGCAGGATCTCTAGATAAGGCGTCGCTGCAGCCACGCGTTAGACATGCTGCTTACACAGACAATGTGACTGCTATAACCTGTTAAATGGGCGCAAAATGAGAAGCAAGAGGTTCTGTGATGCACACGTGTTGCTCATGCAGCCTGTATGTCCCAGGCGTTACTGGTGAGAACTATTTTTTTAAATTTGAAAGTATGCTACATTTACTATTTGAAGGAGAGTAGCATCTGAAGGGCAAAAGTAATTATAGTGTAAAGAAGTGTCGTTTTAGAGGTCACACAGGCGCTTACATAAATATAAAGTAAGTGACAAAGAATAATGGTGATGTGTCTTGGTGTTTTTCTCTGTCTTTGTGTCTTTTCTGTTTTTACTTCATTGTTTCACTGTATCAGATAATATGTGACAAACCATATTTATTTAAAATGAGCATATTAATCTGATCTGACTGATAACTATATGTTTATAGTTTTGACAACTATTGTCCGTAATCGTAGTGACCCTGTTATCCAAGTCTCCATCACTTTGATCTGATTGATGACTATATGTCCTTGTTTGTTTTTTTTGTTTGTTTTTTTCAGTGCCAAATTTGTGATAATCCTGCATGTGGCATAAAAATACACATCCCATGTGTGGCCAGATACTTTAAAGGAAGAACAGAGCCTAGGTGTCCAGCTTGTGATGACTTTTGGCCACATGAAATCCCTGGTATGTATATGTGCGTGCACGTGCATGCGTGTGTGTTTGCACACATGTTAGGCATATATTACATAGATATACTTTATAAAGTCCTGTTTTTTAGTACATACTGTATTTCCTCCAATAGTGGCTGGGGCCTTTAATTACCTCAGGTCCAGAAGGTACCAGGCCTTTATATGACGCACACTTGTTTTTGAGGCAGGCCCTTTATTTCTATGTAACTCCCTCTGTTTGATAAGCACTGTATAATTAGTCGTAAGCCTCGTTTTGATCTGCCCCCATTTGTCCTGATAAAGTTAGTGTATTATGCTGTTAATACTAGAGATGCACTGATCCAATTTTTTCCACTTCCAATCTGATTCCGATTTGGACGTCTCTTGTTTTTACTCTTATTCGATGTAGTCATATGATAGTTACCCTGTTATTCATGTCTCCATCAAAGATGTTTGTGCATGCCTGTTGTATGCACTGGAGTTGTATGATGGTGTCTTCCGACCATTGTGGGGCGCTGTAGGATTGTGAAAGTTTAAATTCCTGTTTGTATTACTGTGTTGCTAATAAAGTTTAGAAAAGGGAGAAAAGGTGAATATCACGGAATGAAGAACACATAAGGCATGCAGTGTTAGTTCTATCATCATTGGATCGGACTGGTCCCATTTAGTTGATACAAACTCAGCACTTCCTGTATCTGTTTCCAATTAAAAGCCCTCCAGCTTTTCAGTTGACAGAAATCCTTTTACCACGTCACCACTGTCGGTTTGAACCCTGTAGAACATACAGGGTACATTTCATTTATTGTGTAGTATGAATGATGCAACATAAAAACAAAACAAATCTGAGATATTCTTGACATAAACATTAATAGCCATTTCTAATTACCGAACAGATAAATATGTAAAAACAATCGGATTCAGCTGAAGGCAAATGTCAAACTACAAAATAAGATATTGCCTAACTTTTCTTTAATGCCATGCACTGTAAAGCTACACTCATACAATCTATTTTACTTGTATGTAGATTAACAGTCATGTACCAGAGCCAACCCCTGCTACCTGCAAACATCTTGCCTCCATCATTCCTCATTAAACATTACATCTTGAAACCTGATTTTATTATGACTTTATTCTTGATACTCAGTTATGTTTGTCCTGCATTAAGTACATTAAGTACCTGCATTGGTACAAACTGTCACCAATCAGATCTGTTCCAAGGATATTTTTGTTGTACATTATACTGCTATACTGCTTAAAGATAAATGCATAAAAGAAGATTACACTATCTACCATCATAAATATGTTGCCCTTTGACATTTTAAATCCACATAGTATATAAGGCTTACTTCTGGTATATAATTCAATATTGTACAATATAAGTTTGCTTGTTTTACATATTATTTATTGTGTTCATTACAGAAGTCAGACAGCCCCACTCTCAGTCCAAAAGATGAGGACTTCAGCATCAAAATGTTTGTAATTTAATACATTTAATAATAAGTTTGTTGAAATGTAGTATTTTTAAAACAATTTTGTAGTTAACCAAACTGTTAATATAAATGTCATTAAAGTTATTTTTTACAAAACAAATGAGAATGTTTTCCATTAAAATGTCTTAATTATGTTTATTTAATCACAATCATCATTAAAAAAAACAAAAAAACAGTGCAGTTTCTTCTTGTGTTAATTTTGTACATCTGGAAGGAAAGAAGAAAGGAAACAAACATTAATTAAAGTTAAAGAGTATTATGCAGAGAATTGTCTAAAACATAATAAAGCTTCTATAAATTCGCTCTGTTAAACATTTTTCTCATAAAATTAATATGGTTTGACATAAGTTTTCCCTCACTGCTGACTGCTTGCATCCTATAATTCACACATTACCTTGATTAATAAGTCAGGCATTTAGGTGACTACTCACAGCTGTTCAGAGCTAATATTATGTTTTATTCCTTTAGCTGTAATAACTTCCATTCTTTGTTGCTAAATTCCAAATTTTCTCCTCTACTCTTCTAATGACAGTAGGTGATTTATCACCAAGTCCTTTTACAGTAACAATGCTGTGACCTGAGCAGAAACCAACCTCTAGAAAATTTCATCTGCCAGGAGCCCAGTAGGTTCAGTATGTTAAGGTCCGTGTAGGTTTAAAATTAAAGGCAGACTGATTTTTTTCTTTTTTAAGAAATAGATGCATGTTTAGTTATTAGCTTGTTTATGCAACTAACAACTATTTTCAATCATTGTATAGTGCATTGATTACTTTTTGGTTCGATAGACTAATAGTTTGGTTCATAAAATGTCAGAAAATAGCAAAAGAAAAAACAACAACCTCATTACACTTCCCTCAAGCCCAGGGTGACAAATTCAGGTCCTATTCTTTGTTATATTAGATATGTTAGATATTCAGGAAAAACAACATTCTCACATTTAAGAGGCAGAAAGTAGCTAATAATTATTAATTGATAAATGAAAATTATTAATCAATCATCAAGAGTAGCTGATTATTTACTTTTCACCTCTACTTTACACTTACGCTGAGGCCTGATTGCCTGACTAACATGCTGCTTAGAGAGGAAAAGGGGGACAAATTAAAAATGACATGTAAAGAAATATGAAATGAAACACTCAACCATATGTCACATGCTACATTTGTGGTGTTCACATGAGCGACGGCAGTTTGATTTTTGTGACACTCCACTTGCCAGGTGATGTGGGTCATGAAAAAGTGACTTTAAAGTATATTTGCCTGCGAGGAGCCCTGCTCTCGTATCCTCAGGGTGAGAATGAGCTTGATAGTTTTTCTAAACCACGGATAGAAAAAAGCATATATGAGTGGGTTCAGACAAGAATTAAAAAACAACAGCCAGGACACAATGGCCCAAGATGAAGCACTGTTCGCGATGTCCTGTCCTGCGAGAGAGGGGTAGTAATACGGACAGAAACTCATCAGAAACACCAGAATGACAATACCCAGAGTCCTGGCTGCTTTTTTCTCGGATTTCTTAACAGTGACTCTAACTGTACCGGCTGGAACAACTGTAATATGAGACTGCAAGGCACGAGCCTGAGACACTGCCACAATAAACACTCTCATGTACAGAACGACGATGACTGAGCAGGGGCCGATGAACGTGAACACAAGGTCAACGGTTCCAGAGACGTAGTTAATCACCACCAAGCACTCCCCATTGCAAGAGTTATGTCTGTCTGGCTGCCTGAGATGGTCCTTTAAAATCAGCCCGTTGTAGAGAAACGAACAGGCCCAGCACAGACACACACACAACTCCACCCTGCTGCGAGTGATCATGCTGGGGTACTGCAGAGGATAGCAAATGGCTACATAGCGGTCGATGGATATGAGCACCATGTTCCCCACAGAGGCTGAGGTGAGGGTGAAGCCGATGATGTAAGACAGAGCGCACATGAGATCACCCAGGAGCCAGCAGGTTTCAATGAACCGCACTGTTTCCACGGGCATCACCAGCAGCCCGACGAGCAGGTCGGAGATGGCCAAGGAGAGCAGGAGCAGGTTGGTGGGGGTGTGGAGCTGTCTGAAGTGGGAGATGGAGATGATAACCAGCAGGTTGAGAACTACAGTGAGCACAGTGATGCAGGAGAGCAGCGTGTAGAGGAGGACGGCCTCAGTGCGAGGACGCATTAAACCCCTGCAGGACGAGTTCAGGAGCTGAGGGAAGCAGAGTTCGGCTCCTTCCAGGCCGTTCATAGTTCGGCACTAAGGGGAGGGTGATGACCTGAACCCGCTGAGCTCCAGCAGCTCTCTGACTGCACGAGACAGAGTGCAGCTCACTTACAGTATCTCTGACCTCACTCCCCAGTCATCCTCTTCATCACTTCCTGGGCTGCTATCATCAGCCTATTCCTTGTTTTTTTTTGTTTTTTTTCATTTCTCTCATCGTCTTCCTCACCTCTCCCTTGCTTATTCCACCCTCCTCCTCCCATTTTAATCCCTTTGTTACATGATGCAACAGATTAGTTTCATGAAACTGATGGGAAACTTTTCTGTTCAAGCTTTAAAGTTTGTTTAAGTCACATCAACTTACTTAAAGCCTGGGGGGGGGGTTGTAACCAGCAGGATAATCATTTACGTCAAGTCTAGACTTTGCTTCGAGATAAGATCACTTCCCCGTCACAGCAAGGTTTCATGAAAAAGATACTTAAACATGGTTTTCTGCGTAAGTCATACCTAAGATCAGAACTGATCGAAAGTCCATTTTATAAATGAGGCCCCTGCAGCACATGAGACTGTTACTTTGGTTCTGTGGAGTTCAATATAAGATAATTTTTCCATCATCCCTGTGTGTTTGCTTCTGCATCTTTGTTTTTCACAGGAGACATTTTTGCATGTAATAGGAAAGCACGGGTGTAAATGATCAAATGAATCTGTTCTCCATGTAGCTGCGTCCGTTTCTGGTCCTGGTATTCATGCTGGCTCGCTGTCACTGCTGCTAGGACAAGACAAAATGTCTTGAGTTGATTTAAAACAGCCGAGAACATTCTAAAATGCTTCAGTACTTCTATCAGTGCCAACATGATTTAAATACATCTGTTTATACTGTATATATAACCCTTAACCATACTTTGAGCCATCTATCTTTACTTTGATGCTGAGTTAAAAACAAAAGGGGTTTTCCTAATATGCAGCCTCAATAAAACAGCTGCCATCAAAGTCCATTTCAGTTTGGAATATTTGTGCCTGTACTTGGCAACGGGAGACCGTTTCAGGAATTAATATCTCTTTGTGAGCTGATTTTTCTCATTTCAAAGTATCGAATAGTTGGTTAGCAGAGAGTTGCATTTACGTCTTTCTCCGATGGGTCTGTGTGAGTTTTTCTTGAATTGTTTGACATTTTTCTCAATGTCAGCTCGGCTGTGGCTCCTTGCTTTTCACAAACAAACACATTAATGTTTTCTGTTCCATATGTGGTCATGGCACACATGTGTAAAGGGGATATGGTTGCATCATGTGTTGATGTGTGCTTATTAACACCTTTGACTGGAATTCAGTTGTGGCTTAACGTATTATTACAAGGTGTGAACACGTCCCTCTGGTACTTCCAAACAGCTCTCAACTATCAGGCTTGTTTGTTTGTTTTGATGTGGAAGCTAATGTATCCTCTGAGGTACTGATGAGTTTATGTTTGTGTTTGTCCTAAATAATATCTACACACAACTTAAATCATTTTTTAGATGTTAATTTAACTTTTTTATTTTGAACAATTTCGTTTTTTTTGTTTATTTTTACCTATTTATTTTTCTGTGAACGATTCTGTTGTTGCAGAGGTGAAAAGTTATACAAAGTGACAGATTGTACAATTAGTTTTCCAACAAATATCAGAGGGCAGATTTGTAAACTCTTACCTCACCATGTTTATCTGATCGCCGTAACTGCTGCTTTTGTTTTGCTGAGTTAGAATTGGCATAAAAATCAATCACTCTATAAAAAAATTAGCCAAATTTGGAATGGAGATGTTGCATCACACAGTCATCACTGTTTAATGAGGGTTGATTTAACACTGAACTGTGAATAATCTTCAGGCTGCTTCGCAATGAAGTCTTTTTTACTGCTATATGCTCAAGCACAGTTTGAATGAGGGCCTGTTTATAGGGTTGTGTTTCTATCACAATTGTAATCAATTAATCAGAGTTAATAGTTTTTTCCCTGGTTTTACACATGGCGGTGTCTTTGTACTCAGCTCATTAAGTTGCATAAAAAAGTAATGCCCCAAAACTGAAAGCACTCCCCAACAGATGCACCTCAAATTTAGGAGATCAAACTTGAGCCATATAGCATGGTTGAGTTTTACTGACCTTTACTTTGGGTTGCATTCATGCTGGAAACTTAGAAAGCTAGATGTCTAAATTTAGCTTTGGTTTTGAATGCCATGCTTTCAAAAAGAAGATTTTATCCAGGAGGACTGAAAACCTGCCTGTTTCAAAGCACTGAGAAGCTGCATGAGGAGGCTTCTCAAAACTAAAGCTATTGTAAGATTTGCTGCTGAACTAAGCTAAACCTTTTAAGAAGATCTGGGCTGAAAATAAGTGAAATTATCTTTTAAAAATGCTTTCTTATTTTGTCAGCACTACCGTTTAGAAGAATAACCTAATAATTGCTGAAATTACTTCCTCTTTTCCAACAAATCTGGTAGAGCAGTATAATCTCTTTCTATGTGATTATTGTCAGAGCCTCATTATTTAATAACATAATTAAGAGTGTTTATAAGCCCTTCCAAATTCATTTAGAATTGTTCATTATTATGTGATTGATCAATTCTATCCTTGATGTTTGCTATGAATTGATAATGTCATTACATGCCTCTTGTCTTATCTGTTATGTATTTTAGATAATTAGATGTGCTAAGACATCATTTATTACATGTATTTATTTTTATCTTATTAAAGTAATGTCTTCATCATAAAACTGATCTTCAAAACATGAAAAAACAATTGACATCTTCTAATTTATATGTTTGCATTAAAAAATCCTTTACAGCGCGCTAAGGCTGCCTCTAACCATTATTTTCATTATTGATTAATCTGCCAGTTATTTTCACAATTAATTGTTTATTATGTCTATAAAATGTCAAGAAATTGTGAAAAAATTCTCCTCACAATTTCCCAGAGCCCAAAGTGACGTTTTAAAATTGCTTCTTTTTTCCAACCGAAAGTCCAAAACACAAAGACTCATTTACTATCGTAAAATGAAAAATGAAAGCAGCAAATCCTGACATGTAAGAAGCTGGAAACAGCAAAACATGAGTTTTTTCTTTAAAAATGACTGAAACAATTAAAGGTCTCATTCCCAGGTTGTCAAACACTGACGCTTTGGGTTGGTGCCCGGCCCGACCAACCAAAAGCATCATGGGAATAAGACTCAACAATCATCTTACAAACTGCACCGTTAATTGATTATCAAAATCATTGGCGATGTATTTTCGTTCAGTCAACTAATCATGGCAACTTTACAGCATGCAAATATTGTTATTGTAACATTCATTAAACATTTATTTTCATTTTCACATCAATAGACAATAATCAATAAAATCCAGTCCCCATCTTAGATCATTGTTGTCACCGATGTGCTGCCATATGTTGATGATGAATAATAGCTGATCCACTGTCAACATGCTCAGTGGTCAAACTGAAAACCTTCAGTTAGATCTGTGGCGGCACTGAGTGGTTATGTGGCTAATCAAACACTAGATGGCCCTGTTGGTAAAGCAGTTGGCACTTCACTAGTTTTAACCACTAACTGCAGTTTTGTCCCATGGATCTTATTCCAATTTTAAACAAAAAACGTTAAATTTCACACTTGAAAAACATTCAATGCATCCGAATCTCAGATGAAGATGAATTAATCTTTGTGTTTTAGTTAAGAAAATAAAAGACAACAATAAATACTATTGTAATGAGGATTTAGAAACTCACTAATCCACATTACATCACACTCCACATATACGCATGTGTTGTACTCTTTTTATTACCATACATCTTATATTTCCAACATTTCACTGATCCTCTCACTGGTATTTAGATTTTTGAATGCAAAAAAAAAATCAATCGGCTTCAATTGTCTTATTTCAAAAATATGAGAAAGAACAGCCACCATGGCCTTGTTTTTTTTTTGTTTTTTTTCCAATATTAGTGTGACCATACTGTAGAACAAGGAGTGAATGCTGAGAAGGAAACAGAATTAAACTAAGAGACAGATGCATGTGAAGAGAAGTAAATTCTTCAGTGGAAAGAGGGCGATGTTGTTTAGAAGATAAGTTTTCACTCAAGGAGATCAGACATGGACAGTCGGCGCTCCGTTGAGCAGGAGAAGAGGTGATTGAAGTCCGGATGGCAGAGCTGTCAGGACAGGAGCTACTGTGTTAAAAAAAAAAAATACAGAAGAGGAGCAGAAATATGTCTCAGAGCATTATTTAAATCAAGTAATAACCAAAATTCAACCCCAAACTTTAACTAAATTAACTTATTCAAACAACATCAAACTGAACTTTAAAAAAAAAAACCCAGATTTGTAGTGAAAGTTAACGGCTGTGAGGAAAACGTCGGAGGAAGCACTGTGCTCCTATTGTTTATGGGGAACACCAGCGTCTGCTCTTCTTTTTCCTTTAACCACATCGTCATCGCTCTGCCTCAAATTAAAAAAACACTAAAGTTTCAAACCCACAATCATTTGAAGTTTTTCTGAGCGAAGGGAAGTGCAGTTTAGGAGCTTGTCACCATGTTTATAAATTTGATGGGACAAACTGAAAATTCAACAGCTTTCAGAAAGAACTGCTTATATTATGACATTTTATCTTATAATAACAGGAAAACCATTTAAACAATTTTACCAGTTACCAAAAATTGAAACATTTAGATTTATTTTGGTTTTGGTTTCGAGGACATAACTGTTATTGTTATTGAATATTTTGTTCTCTTCCTTGACCTTCAAATGTCAAAACTCACTTTGCCAATTGGAACGAATTTACTGACAAATAAGTGAGGACATTTTCCTCTTATCCATAAATTACCATTATATGAGACAATGAACCAAGTTTAGATTGTAGGTTAATTTGAACAAGAATAATATTATTAAACAAATAGAATATTTAATGTCATAATACAAATAAATTATTAATATTACCACGCTTTACAAGTTGTGGTAACCTGTGCATACATTGTATTAGTATAAAAAAAATGGTTGAGGAGTGGACAGATCCTGATTATGTAAAGTTTAAATATGAGTAATTTATATTGAAAGTACCAAATTTAAATATATAAAATGATCAATATATCAGAATATCTTAATGGTTTATAAACACACAGATTAGTACCCACATAAACATGCCCACACATTAACGAGCCTGGTTCATCCAGTTTCTCCGTACACTGCGGCCTAATTGATTCTCATTGTAATTATGTTGACCCAGACTCTGTCTCTCTTCTTCACTGACAACAAAACCAGCGCAGGCCAGCGGTCTGCCTCTCACACTGTGAGGATGACACCTCCGTCTCTTTACAGAGGAATGAGTGGAGGATCCACTTTGATGTCACTCCCCTGCAAAGGAAAGGTCAAAATAATAAATGTAGGCCCAATTGATGGGTTGGCAGGGGGGCACGGGGTGGTGGGTGGGGGGTTTCAGTGCTGATTTTTGGACGAGTGCTCCACTAAAGGCATAATGAATTCATACAGTCAGCCACGGCCAAAGAGGAAAACAGCATGGGTCCTCTTTCCACGAAAAGGTTGATCTAAAGACGAGCCTGGCTCCTTCTTCACACTCATTCTCCAACACAACACGCTCTGCACTTTCTCTCTCAAACATACGTTTGTTTCACACACACACACACACGAATAAATAGAAAGTATCTCCGTGTTTAGACTCACACCTCTGCATAGGCATCATCTCCTCCTCACCTTCACTGAGAGAGGTGAATCGCACCCCTGTGGATCAAAAACAAAAACTGCTCCAAAATAACCCAGAAATACACAAATACTTGAATGTGTCTTTAAAGATTCCTCAGGACATCGTGGTCCCGGGATATCTGTTAGAAGGTTGAAGGCAACTGAGCCAACAGACATGCCTGCTGGCCTTTGGCCCATCATTACAAACCCAGGTTATCAGCCAGAGAACTTTATCTTGAATTGTAGTAAAGATCCGAACTATTAGAAAAATGCTGAAAATAAAAATAAAAATAAATGGTGAGGCTGGATTACTAGCCTAATTGTGTATAAAATAATACACAGCATATCAAGAATATTTACATTGCAACTAAAGGTATGACCATTAAAAATTCATAGCAGCTTGGGTTTAAATATTTCACTTCAGCCTTTAGGGGAAGAACTATTGAGGTCTTTTGATTATGTAGTAATACCTTGAAGTAAAAATACTCCATTGCAAGAGAAAATACTCAACTCATAATGACACAAAAAGTACTTCAAATATCAGTTGATGTAGAGGGCTATATTATATCATTACTGATTGATGATAGGTGAGTAGAATTATAATGTTCTTATACTTCACATAATCTGTTGGTATGTTAAGTCTTATGTTTTGCATGTAAAATTTTAATCTGTAATAAAGACCGTGCAACACTTAAATTGAAGTCCCCCTGTTTAGCATTTATCAGCAGTATATAAACATGCAATAAATAGTCTATAACACACTATAATGTTGTTGTAAGCAGATTTAAGTGTTTATAGTGTATTTGCCAACATCTAAACAATAACTCCTACAAGCACGAGGCTGCTGTATAAACAGATGAATCAACATTAATCTAGTTGTAATAATAGAAATAAAATATTCATAGGAGAAGTTATATTTGCTATCAAATACTGTGCATTAGTACACATTTCAAAATTGCCATTCATCTGTTTACAACTACATTATAGTTTGTTATCAACACCTGTTACTTGTTTATTTACTGATTATAAATGCTAAATTAAGAGGAGTGTTACCGTAGTCATTGGCCTAGCTGTCAGTGTGATCACAATATGTCCCTCTGAAATGTAGTGAAGTAGTAAATGGAAATACAGTGTAATACTGATACATACAATGTAAATGTACTGTAAGTCTCTTTCCACCACTGAGGTCAGCAGACATGAACACGTGTGTCCTGTAGTGTGGAAAATGTTTTGTCTAACTTAGAGACACATTCAGAGAATATTTGGGGGACATTGATAGAGGACCAGCGGTGATGGATGGATGGATGGATGGATGGGTTCAAAGGTTTAACTGAGTTTGAACTTTACAAAAACATAATGGAGAAAAGAGTATACCAAAATATACTAAAATGTAGCCTGGGTTACCATATTGACCCATTTGCATAATAAGACGTGGCTTGTTGCTAAGCATTTATGTTGTTTAGTTTGTTATAATTGCGTCCCTGGCTTGCATTATATTGATCATGCACCATATTCCCATGTTTCAAATGCAAAGCGTGCTTTAATTCTTTGCAGCCATTAAATAACTTTGTGTTTCCACCCGAAGCCAACAGTAGACCTCAAGTCCCTGTCTCAGCGCATTGACGAGCAACGCGCAGGTCAACCGAGATATGAATTTCCCGATGAGCCACAATCCCTGTGAGTCGCGTTAAGATGCGCATTCACAGCTGAGCAGCCGGTTTCCTCCGGAGGAGGTGCAGGACGGAGCCGCTCCAGCCTCGATTACATGCGCAGTCCTGCCGTGAATCACACATCACCACGGCAACCGGCGTTCACACCGAGCCCCCGTCAGCATCAGTGTGGTCCGATCCCATCCACAGGCGAGAGGAGAGCACGGAAAACCACAGTAAGTTTACGCTTTCTTTCTTTATGTGTCCGATCATTTGTGTATTAGACAGATGTGTTTGCGGGTAGAGAGGACCTGTGCCGCTGCGGAATGTTTAAACATATATAGGCCTAAATGCGAGACATGATTTTGGCGCAAGTAGGCTAATTAATGAATGAAAGTAATAAATGAATGGACACGCATCGCATCTTTATTCTCTCTGTGACAGGCTGTTGGACAACCTCTACAATTAAACACGCATTGATTGTACATTCATTAAATGTGCAACTCATTAAAAAACAAACCCCGTCGTGACATTTAAGCTCACACAAGTATGCAAAACCAGCTGGAATCCAGATAATTAGATAGAATATTGTTGTTGTTTTCCCCAGCCTTCTGTCTGTCACATGTGTGGCTGTTGTATCTCTGCTCACAGCCTGTATATCTTGTCGCAGCTGTCTTCAATGCAGCAAGTTCGTATATGCATGACTAGTGAACCTTGAAGAACTTGAGAGGCACAGGCATAAACAGCCCACTCTTAGCTATTCAGAACACAGCAAGAAAGCTTCAAGAAAGCTGACCTGCTACTTGATAAATATGGGCCTGTATGTCAAATTATGACGATGAATTAAACTGTATAATCACGAGCAGTCTTTTACAAATGGGCATTTAAAGTATGTCTTCCACAGCCCTCATGGAGCTGCTGGATGTGTTTCCTCACAACACTCGGCTTGCTTGTTAATCACAGATTCAAGATGATTCATCATGCCCACACTTCATTCCAACTGTGGGGATGAAAAATGGTGATCAGCACAGATGACCGCGTAGCCACCCACTCACCAAGGACACCAACGACTCTACTGAGTAATAGTCTCTCATTTGACAAAAGTTGCTCTTTAACTGCTTAAAATATGAACATATTCGGCATCAGAAGACACGTCTTCTACACAATTTAGAGGTTTTCGAGTGGTTCGTATACGCCTGGCCTGCTGTCAAAAATGTCAAATGTCAAGAATTCATTTCGGTTTTTAAAATTTGTGAGTGTTTAATGGGAGAGTGTTACAATGGTTACAGTGGAAAAGCCTCAAATTAAAACATAAAATTCATCAATATTTTTATTGTATTATATTCACAGTGGGTATTTTCTGGTGGCCTTGTATTTCCTTTATCGAGAACTACTGTGCATAAGGGGTTTCTCCTGCAGCATAAATACTGTAGCTGCTCTGTGCAGGCTATCATCATTGTGAGTCACCGGCGTCAGCGAGCCCCGTGAGGTCCTCAGCTGATGGAAGGTGTAGTATTGCACTGTTTGAATACGAGATAAGTGGGTCCTCATGATCAGAGAGGTGTGCAGCGCCGTGTTGGTGATGTGTTAGATTTACACTTCGATTTCAAACATTAAAGATAGGAGTTTGGATGAAGAGATGGGGCTGAGATATATATATATACTGTATATACACAAGATCAGTAGTTATGAAACATGTTTACTCTAGACTGTTGGGTCGGATAAACAGTAGGAAAGCAGACTACCTTATGAGGATGGTTGCAAATGCAGGAGCCTGAAGCCATTTCCCCAATTTTAACCACATAATCACTTATCGCAACCTTAATGGATTTTTCAATCATGAAAGGAATAGTCTGACAGCTTGGGGAATATGCTTATTTGCTTTCTTACCCAGTGTTACATGAGAATATTGATATATGGAGCTGTGAGCAGTCACTTAGCTTAGCTTAGCTCAGACAGCACTTCTAAAGCTCACTGCTTATCTCGCTTGTTTACTCCATATAAAAACTGAAGTTTAAAAATACATGTTGTACAGGGATTACAGAGGGCCGTGTGCCGTACTACTGTTTGTCTGGGCTCTGAGCCTAAATTTAAAACTAGATGCCAAACGCAAAGATGGCGCCTATTCAATTCAATGAGAATTGTTCACCTGGCGCATAAGCCAAAAAGTTTTCTAGCTTCCAGGTTTACTTCCTGGCTACGTGGCCCACTGAATATGCGCAGTAGTGTTTCTCCCGCTGGCTCCGCCCACGAGTTCCGGCTCGCCCATTGACTTTACATTTACAAATTCATAATAGAAAGAATCATAATTGACCTTGTTTGCAGTTCAAGATGTCCTGTCAACAGTTTTAGGGGCATCTCTTTTTTAATGGTGGTCTATGTCGAAAATACTTTTTGGGCAGCCTCATGGTGACGCCAGAGAAAGAGCCAGGGGATTGAAGGTCATTAGGATTCATCCTCTGGGCACCATGATTGTCTGGACTTATTTTGGCAATCAAATTTTTTTTTGTTTAAAGATATTTCAGTCTGGACCAAAGTGGAGGACCAGCAGACCAACCCTGCCTCTCAATTTCTTGTAGTCTCAGAAATACTTTTTTTTACTGACATTCTTCTTTTTGGTGTGGTTTATATTACTCTGATCCTGTCTTGTTTTTCCTCATCACTCTGTCATCTTCTCCACATTCTTTCGTGTCCTGACTGGGGGTACAAGCAGCGACGTCACATTTGGTCACAAAGCACACTGAGTCTGAGTCGGTCTGACCTGAGTCGTCTGTCCCTGCTCTCCAGATCTGTCCAGGCATTTTCAGGTAGCCAAGCAGCCATGGTGAAGCTGGGTAGCAATCTGTCTGATAAGCTGGAGAAGCAGCCGTCTGCGGACGACGGCTTTGATAACATCCCCCTCATCACACCCCTGGAGGTCAACCAGCTCCAGCAGTCATTTGCAGAAAAGGTAAATATGGCCTAATAGGCCTGTGTTTTTGAGTCTGTCTATGTGGCTGCCCACTTATGTTTGTTTTTCAACAAACCGTGCATTACATCATTACAGAAATAGCCAACAGTTCACCACTGGTTGGAAAAAAACACCATTAACGTGGGTGTGCTTATCACTTCCAAGCATAAGCTCCAGCACTGAGGCGGTTGTATTTGCCTTCTCATATACTGTCCCAGGTTAACCTTGACATCAGTCTAGGCGATGCAAGCACCTCTTTGAATGCACAATAACCCACATAATCATATTTTGGATGGATGATGCAGTCAGCAGCACACGATGTTCCACAGGCTGATGAGATGTTGCTGAAACATTAATATAAAGACAATTTGTAGCTCCCAAATATCTTTTTAAGGCACAGATTAAAAACTGGATGCTTTTGCAAATGATGCTTGTTTATTTTTCTAGACATGCAAACTATTATTATTCAGGACCACTGAACCTGTGCTGAACACTGGGACAGCATCATCTATCCAACCATAATGTAAAACAAATAACGGCTTCCTTTATTTACCCTGAAGAGTCACGATGGCGGTGCATTGTTTCTGCTGCAGGTCATTGTCAAGACATCAACACAATATGAGCTGCAGCAGAAGAAGAAGAACAAGCTGTATGTGCCCAGCATCAAGAAGCTGAATATCAACTTCTACAGTGATGTTTCAGATAAAGCCAAGGTACAACAACAAATCGAATCATTAAACAATAAGTTTGACGATATCCTATATTGCTTTTAGATCTAAGACAAACATTTGCAGGTATGTTTACATGCTGCTGTGTCCCCTGTCGATGTCTGGTTCCTCCTTCAAGAAGCTCAGGTGCAGGACAAGATGCGTGTTCATGTTTGTAAGTTAGATCAGCTTTAGCAGGAAAGCTAATGTGGGGTGTTGTTGTTGTTCAGAGTCTGTGGCTCAGGCTGTTGATTCACTGTGACCAGATGATAGAGTTAGGTCTAAGTAAGGTCTCCAACCTGGTAGATTCTCTCATATTAATGCAGAACCCCCAAAAAATATGAATTATAAATCTCTCCCTTATTTGGTTTCTGGCTTTTTCTTAGAGGAGAACACAGGACAAGTGATATGTATGCTGTTGCAGACAAAGTTTAATCAGTTAGACCAAAACAATGAGCCGAATCATAGCACTGGCTGAAATGATCCTGCATTACCATAAACACAAACACTGGAGTTTATCTTGAGTCAATCCCACATAGATTTTTGCCATAAATACTCACTAGAGCACCAAATGTGTATTAATCTGCTAATGAAAATACTCCCCAACAAATGCAACATGTCTTTCTTAAAAATTCTTATTTTATATTTGTGAGCTGTTTTTTTTTTTTTTATGTTTACATCCTCAGTGGGAACAAATGCACATAGTTGATTTTGGTCTTTTCCTTTGTTGACATTAACAAAAATATATTGCCGGCCTTATCCTTTAAGTAGTGATGATGCTCGTTGCTGAAGTGCTGTGTATGTACAGTATATATATGTGTGTGATCATGTGTGTGTTTGTTGCTCAGATCACAGGATTGATCCTCATCACTTTGGCCTTCCTGACCAGCCTGCTCCTCCTGCTCATGTACAAAGCCATGTGGTATGACCAACTTACCTGCCCGGAAGGTTTCATCCTTAAGGTAGGCACCATAGACATACTGTATATATATATATATATATATATATACACACACACACACACACACACACACACACACACACACACACACACACAC
>JBBPCS010018717.1:0-26110 GCA_037974645.1 Hollardia meadi
CACACACACACACACACACACACACACACACACACACACACACACACACACACACACACACACACACACACAACTTATAAAAAGGAAGAACTGAATAGATTGAACCAGCTGAAATGCTATCAATCACTCAGACAATGGAATGACTTAGCCACGGCTGTGGACACCGAGGTTCTCCAAAGTTTTTGGCTTAGTTCGTGTGTGTGTGCATGCCACAAGGAGGGGCAGTATAATAGGTTGATACTACTTGTTTATGAAATTACTAGAATGTAATAAATAATATAATAAATGATCTAATTTCCAACTTTAGTATGAGGTTTAATAAGTCATGGCTACAACCTACACATTTTCAGGTATTGCTATATTCTCTTTTTGATCCATTGTTTTGTAGCTGTGAACATGTGCGCATGTGTGGAAAGGAGAGAGCGTGTTGGAAAATGATATGACACTCTGAGTCTGGCACGGAGCGAGGAAGCACAGATCAAACAGGCCTCATATTAACATCACAGTCTCTTAAATATCAAAGCAGTGCTTCACTTTGATAAAGGACTTGTAGTTTTTGGCACCAACACGACTCTGACCGAGTTCATACATGCTCAAAACGTTCCTAAGTACTGAGCACAGTCCACCTGCTCTGGTTCTGTGGAAAAGGGGATACCTGTTATTGTTATCATTTTAGGATATTTACAACTTTGATGGTAAAATGTACGGCCATAAGAGAGAATTATAAAAACCATTGTTGTGGAAAAAAATGCCTGGAAACAGGATGTAAAAACGTGTGCAAATGTTGCAAAAATATTGCTGATGCCAAATATGGCGCTCAAAGCTTTGAAAAAGGCTGAAAACTGTAAAGCAAGAGAAGAAAAACAAGCTTTTCAGTGTTTAAACTGTGAGCAGGATAGACTCTGTTTATGTGATTAACTCTCTTTGTCTCTCATCCTCTCCTCTTTCTGCCGATTTTTTTTTTTTCTGGCCTGTTCTCTGACTTTTTTTCTGTCCTTTAGTCTACCCACTCGCTCTGTGGCACACACACACACACACACACACACACACACTAGAGTGTAAATGCATCCAACCCGGCAGAGGTAGTAAAGGTGGTCAAGAATCCAAGCAGCTGCTGTCAGAAGCATTCAGGAGACACAAGCTGGAAAAGTCCAGCTTGTAATTGCTCTTTTTCTTGGCAGACAACCACTGGCTTCTTCCAGGAAAACGGCTCTCACGAGTGACCTCATTTTCAAATTCAGTTGTAAATTTTTGTTGTTTTTTTTTTTTAATTATTAGTTTGAACTATTTAATAATGGAATTATTTTATTTAATCTTTACTAGAGAGACCCAATTCTAAGGATTGGTATCAGGGCTGATCTGGGATCATTTAATGGATCTGTATCTGCTGAAAAAGCAGAACAAAATCACATCGTATTGGCAGATACTCAAAATTAAAGGACTCCAATCAGGATCAGGGACGGACATCTCTAATCTTTAGCTTTAATTTCTTTCTATTTAATGTGTTGAAAATTGTAATTTGTCTTTTTTTTAACTTTCTTTTAAAGGTGATAATCCTCAACCTTCTTTTTTTTATATTTTTGGTAATATGTTGTGCTATAATGTCACTGAGCTATAATAAAAACAAATGCATTAGTAGCTGAATAGCAGCCTTTTATCAACTGCTTTGTAAGATATTCATTGACACGAAAGTCACAATAGATATTAATATGAAAATGCAATGTATTACTACTTTATCATACAGTACAGTAGTAAATACTGGATAAACGGTTGGGTTGGAGTTATGTAGGGACAGCAAGTCCATTAAGTCAATCGATAGTACACAAGTCCTCCATGAAACCAGTTTAATCGAGTAGAAAACCAGCTCTCATGCTTGACTGAGGTTTCCATGTTTTCTGGCCCACAAGTCTTTCCATCAGAAAGCCAAGGTGGTAAAAAACTAAAAGGGCTAAGCCGTTATTGTTCACAAGCAAACAAGACTGACCGATTCACCGCAATCTCTCACATGAATGCTCAGGAACTAAGCTACCATAAAGACGGTCGACAGCCTGGCATGGTTATACACACAGAGAAACACTGATCACAAGATCCAGTCTCATCTTAACACGGATTCTGGAACTTTGTTTTTCTAAGTCGTAAAAAGTCCCAAATATAATGTACAAACTCAGAGATGAAACAAGTAGGCACACGTCGAAAGCACATAGTTGAAATTTGTGTCCTGCAGGTGCATACACAAAGTCAACAAATAAGTATTATTCGTCACCGCTTCAGCACTTGATTGTCTGCATAAGTGCACGTTATGGCACTTAAAAATAATGTTTGTGCTCTGCATACTGTATGTGATGTATTACAGGTGTAAATTACCGTCATTCCTGTGGGACTGATTGACCTTGTGCAAGCTGAACCTTCTATTTTATGCTCTTTCAGCAATATCACCACCCCACTTAGAGTGTAAATTGGTCTCCTGTGACTTGTCTTTGAAAAAAAAAAACAAGTGTGCTCTCTGCGTTGCTCTCTGACATGGCGCCACAGTGGTTAGAAGGTGTTTGAATATGAATGAAGTCTCCTCTGGCCTGCTGCCACTGCTGTCAAAATAAATTAGAAATGGCACTCATTAAGTTGTTCTTCACAGATAAGTGGTGGGCCACACAAATTACCCTAGTTACCATTAATATGACAGTTTATACATGTATGATCAATATGATTTTTTTTTAAAAAGAAAAAAGAAGTCTGTTTCATAATGAAACTGTGCATTGGTGTTTTATGTTGAAAATATAACTTAACTTTTGCAATTCCAAGTATGATGTTGAAAATGGTGCCATTACAATTGAGCAGATTTGACCAATTAACACTTAACACTCAGATTTACCACATATGTTGGTATACCAGTTTACACAACTGCAATTTGGAAACGTACATCAAAAAGAAAGAAACGTGGTACTATTGTAATAAATCCATCTGACAGCTCATGTTTTACACTTCAAGTCCTTTTTTTTATTTTTTTTTTTTTATTTTTTTACCTGAACCAGTTTACTGTATGCCTGTAGATACAGCATACTGAATTAATGATGCCACTGATACTGTTCTGTAAACGTGCTGCTTGCAGTTCTCCTCACAGTGTTATGACTAACAAGTGATATAAACCACATCATAACAAAGGAAGAAAGTGACAGAAAGAAGGAAGTGGAAACAGATGTACAAGTGCGAAGTGGAAAATAACCAGTCTTTTTTTCACATTTTGATTAGAGCATTACATTGTTGACTGTCTCAGCATGTTCTCAAGCATCCATTAGCAGCTTTTGCTTGATGCCTTGTCCAGCATTTTGGGTAGAGAGCGCCGAACAGCAGATCGGCACCTGCACATTATGTCGAAATGGTGCAGAATTTTCATTATTCTTGCTGCGACCTTGCTGGCATTTGGCTTCTCGCGTGCTTGCTTGTCCTCTCTCGTCCTTTAGTTGTTCCTCTTTTTTTCTCCCCCCTCTCTTTCTCTTTGTCTAATTCTGTCTTTCTTTCAGTGTATCTGGCGCCATCACACACGCGTTTCAATGTGACCTCTTGGCGGCCTTCAGGCAGTCAGTCTGATGGGAGAGCATCCTGCATGGAGCTTTTAGAGGCACAGGCACCCCAGGCCACTTCAGTAATGGAAGTCTCTAGAAACCACAGGGGCTGAGAAGCTAAAAAAAAAAAGAAAGAAAAGACTTTCTTTCCCTCTATCAAAGGTAACAGTTGTGACATCATGTTAGGCTTTTGTTAAGTTTAATGGCACAAAATAAAAATACACGTACATTCAGTAGAAAAGACAGTATTCACAGAGAGGAAAGAAGGCTAGCAAGGCTTGCAAACAAAAGAATGGAATTGCCACATCAAAGGCCACAGGGTTAAGTCAAATAATACAGAGACTGCTGCAGTTTGTAAAGTACAAGACATTTCGTTTCTTACAGAAGGTAAATGTTTGAGACCCACACGAATTACCGCTGTTTTAAGTAGACTAGGGCTTTTAGATCAAGCAAGACAGGTGCTCATACTGCCGTATTCAGGAAAATATGTCCTAATCTTTAATTACATTACAGTAAGTGCCGAAAACAAAGAATTTCCCAAGAAATTAAAGAGTTTCCCTTTAAGAGTAATGAAAATGTTGGCAATACTCCTAAATGTATTCCTTCTCTGAAAGGAGAATATCTCTTTTACCTCGTCATTAAATGTGATTATATTGGACTTCTTAAGACCTCTCAGCAACCCATCTTCCATAACCTGAACTCCTTTTTATTATTATTATTAAGTAAATGAACTACACTGCCTCAGTCTAAACTGTAGAATGAGTGTTATTAATTAAAATCTATCAATTGAATGCCCACAGCAGGAAATCCACATCAGTGAATCTCAGAAATGAAATGGCTCATCAAGACTTTGTTGTTCAAGTTTTTTTTGGTTTTTTTGTTTGTTGCAATTACAGTGACTAGTCATACATACTATCTATACACACACACACACACCATCTGACCAAAGCCCCTTCGCTGAAACGGACACAGCCGGCAAGCCGTCGATGCCGACAGCTCTCCGTTCTTCCTCTCACTCCATCTCCCAACACCTCCTTTGACTGACAGCTCCCTTTAGCCTGTGTCTAATGGTCCCTGACCAAACAGGCATGGATGCACTGTCTTGCAGAAATACAGACACGCACACAAATCCCTTGCAAAAAGCACATAGGAAATGTAAAATATACGGCACAACTAAAGCAAGCTAAAAGTGACGTTGTTTTGACGTTTTTTATGCTTTTACTTCTGTCCTTCAATCATTTGGGCAGAGTAACAGTACTTGATCAGGATGTTTTCTTAGTCTTGCCACCCCTGATTCTAGGATATTCCATTTCACCAGGTCACCTTGACATTAGGCCCAATACTTGCCATGCTGACATGCTGCTTTCAAGTGTTTGCCGATGTCTGCAGTGTTAAAAGTAAAATTGGGGATTTGAAAAGCGCATTTTACAGATGCACAAAGATACAGTTTGTAAGGTTCCAGTTGATCTTACTATTGCTTAGTTGTAGTTGTAGTGTTAGAGACTGGAATTGAACTTATGTTAGCTCACACCATTCATTCAAAGTGTCCCATTTAAGCGCCTGTACAATGCAACATATCAGGCATACTAGACCTTTTATGTCAGGATGCTTGGAGGAATTCTATTTATTTTGTTGAGAAAACCATTGCCTTTGTGAGACGTTATGTCATTTCTGTTTGGCTTTCTGGATAAAAATGCACATGGATGGATTTCTATGCTCTGCATAGAAATGAAATGCATCGGTAAGATTACATAAGAACTGAGCAAAAGAGGGACTCCCTGAAGCAAGTGAAGCTTTGACTTCACAATGTTTCAGACTTAAATATACTTCTTTTTTTTTTCTTTGACAGTTACGCAATGACTTTTTTACAATAGCACTATTTGAGAGGTTAGACATGGGAGATGTCATGAAGCGTCCTACAGACTGAAGTAATAATAATTTAGTGGAAGAAAACATAGAAAATATGTACGTAAGGTCTTTGGTGATGTAAATTCCTTATTCCTAGCCAATGTTTTTGATTGTGAGCAAAATTTTGAACTAGCTTCTGCCCTTTTTTTATTTTAATTTTGAGCATTCACTTTCTCAATCTCTACAATTTTGTATAAATCCCATCTTTTTGGCTGTGGGCTCTAATATCAAAGCTCAACAGGCAAGTTCTTTGAGGAAGGAAGAAGAAAACAAGTTCTGAGCTCTGTAATAGAATAGAAATGAAATAACAAATGTATGAAATTGCAGTTGTTCCCCTCGAGCCGAAAAGTTTTATGAGATGGTATTTCTAACCTCTTTTCAACTTAAAGGTTAAATATATGAGATTTTGAACATGAATATATTAACTATTTGCTGTGTAATAATATAGTGGAGTTATGGCGTCCTTAACAAGGAAATAAAGTCACCCTCCCTCTTTGTGTGTTGTAATCTGAGCTTCTCTGTTCTTTGTTTTGGTAGCCGGCCCACCAGCCAATTAGGACGAGTCTACTCAAATACATGGGAGCCCCACCGTACAGTATATAAGGCCGTCAAATCACTGTCAACGATCTTTTTTCTCCTCAGCGACCGCGAGTTTGCCGTCTATACGCAGTGTTGCAGTGTCGACGGCCTTGTTCAGTGGAGTGAGCATCAAGGACATATGTATGGCGACGTTGTGGTCCATGACTGGTCTGTTCATATGAGCTCTGACTGTGTGTTGACACCTGGGAGGTTTGGCCGCGGCCGCCTGGTTCGGTCTTTCTGAACCAGGTCGGCTGTGGCCCCTACTTCCCCAAAGTAGTGGCTTGGAATAGGAAGTAGGTGGGCTGTGGCAGCGACCCTTAGCCAGTCAGGTTCGGTGTAGTGGGCCGATGTTGGTCGCAGCACGGTGGTCATTTTTCTGGCCCGTGTGAGATAGAACTGGTTATGATATTGTAACCGTTGTTCTATAAGCACAGGAGGAGCCCTCTACCTACAGACCCTGCTGCTGCTGCTGCTGCTCCATTCGCTGAAGAAGGGGCACGATAGTTGACCGCGGTTTCACAGCCTTATATACACACTTATGCAATTATCAGTGGGTGAATGCATTGTCGTGATTGGAGGAGAGCATTTCCCATAGAGTCCAGTAGAGGGCTCCGCCTATGCTTATAGAACAAGGGTTACAATATCATAACCTTGCTTTTGTGAGCAATGTGTGTTCAGATGCCACTTACTTTGTTTCCCCCAACATTATTGAGTAAACAACACGCACACATTTTGGTCTGAGATGCTGGTGGCAGTGAATTGTCACCTTTAAGGACAGTTTTTACGGTGCTGTTAAATATTACTGCACTTCAGTTTTTCTTCTGCACGACACCCCCATATAAACGTGCTACATTTCATTCACATTCATCACACCAAACACTCCAAACAGCAAGTAGGTATTTTCAAGAAGTGCTCCCTCTGTGACATATCCTCCATTAACAAACAAATCAGCTGCAAAATCCACAGTTAAACAGGCAGGAAAAGATGTGATGCTGGTTGCCATCTCTTCCTTTCTCTGACCATCTCTGATACAGCGTGACTATGTCTGTGGCCTTTGAGTCAAAACAGCGCAGTGCCAATAAGGGCTCCCCTTACACAGTGCAGCGCAGGCACATCAGGCTGCCTTCCCAGTGCTGGCACATCAGAACACCGACCATCGCACATGTTGTGCCAGAGGTTAAGATTCTTTGAAATCAGTATTCCTGATTATGGAATAAGGAATATTTGGAAAACAACTTGTTCAGAAATGAATAAGTTGTTTTTTTGCTCCCGTCTTGCAAGTGCATTGTTGCTTACTGTGCACAGCGCAGACGGACAACTGAAATCATGCCCAATAGCGAGTGCAGTGACCACAAGAGGAGAGGAAAGAAAGTGAAGCAGGCGGTGGAAGAGGAAAATAGGAGAGGAGGAGGATGAAGACAAGGAAACAGAGAGACGACAAGGTGAATGAAGAGTGGACAGAGGAGAGACATGAGAAGACAGGCCAGGGGACAGAGGGAAAAGATTTAAGCCTGTTTTTTTTGCATGTAGCTGGCTCAACGCTCTTCATATGCCTGCTAATCTCCCTCCGTCTCTGACCTTGAGCGCTTACCTCAGGACAATCATACTTTCACTATCTCAACACAGTGAGAGAGACAGAAAGAGAGAGAGAGAGAGAGCGTGGGCACAGCGCTGACCCAAGCACATCTCTAGAGGAAATCACCCTCACCCAGGGGGAGTTTACGCTGCCAAAAGCATTAACTTCCAACCTTTTTTTTTTTTTGTCCGACACAGCATGCAATCAAGCAAGAAAGCAAGCTCTGCCATTGTTTGTCTGATGAGTCTGTACACTGCACTCACTTCTGTTGATTTCCTCCTCTACCTCTACTCGCTCCACTCTGTGGCTGTTCTCCCTTTTCCCGCGCCTTGCTGTCCTTTCCTGTCCTCTCCTCGTCTTATGGCACTTATAGTCTCTTCTCATTCAATCACACTTTGGAAGGATTTTGTTTTGTTTTCCCCCAATTCAGTCATTAAGAGACAGCTATTGATTCTGCCAGATTGGCTTTCAAAAAGATGTGGAATTAAAATGGCAGAAAAGGGGAAGTAGGTGACGAGAGGATAGAAAAGTGGTACAAAAGACAAAGGGTAGATGGGGGGGGGGGATAACCCAGAGAGCCTTGGTGCCACAACGCACTCATTTACTATCTTATTTCATTTGACTGTTTTATAGGGAGCTGACTAAGCTCAAATTAGCACTGAACCTGTAAATTGAAAGAATAAATGCCTTGATTTTTAAAAACTGGACTACGTGACCATGGCATGACATTCATCGTCCTCAGACAAACATCCCCTCTTCTCTGCCTTTCTGCTCGACAGAAAACCAGGGTGGCTTCCTCACAAAGGCAGCAGAGCGGGAGTGCTTATCAAGAATTAATGACGTGTTTCAGATAAACTTAGCAAGCCATATTTATCAGGCATCTCAAAAGTACAATTCCTGGTGCTACATAAACTCAGGCTTTCAAATTATTATGAAAGAGTTGCTGGAAATTACCTGATGAGTCATCTCAGATTAGCACGCTAGAACCCCTTAAATGCGCTGAGACAATGAGGAGCTGCCTGGAGAGGAGGGCTGTGTCCATAAAAGTTGAAGCTTGGATCAGTGAGCAAACCACATTTTCCTTTTAGCGACTTCACAGGATGAGATGACATGGATGGAGGCTTGTCAGTGTTCTTCAGTGGACGACACCTCAATCCTGAGCTTTTAATGGGCGACGGCCTCTCTGTGTGTTCGTGCATTCACTGGCTTAATGGACATATAGTCTCCTGTGTGGAGATGGCGTGCTTAAATCAAGACTTTACGCAGCTTTTTGTAGGATTGGAGCTAAGTTAGTCAAGAATTCAAGAAGTAGCAAAAGTAATTTTCTCAACTCTCTCTAAGAAGCGACCCAGGGTTATCCACGGGAACGCTTCTGTACTTAATTGATATCCAGGCATACACAACCACACATTCAAACACGTATTTGCTAAAGCATGGGCAGCTTACCAGAAGTTGACCAGGAAAGGATGTTCCAGGTTCTGCATGATCTGCAGCTCTTTCAAGACGTTCCTCACTTCATTCCGCTCCACGCATTTTAGCTTGTTCATGTACTTCATGGCGTACATCTTCTTGGTGTCCTTCTTCTGTACGATGCAGACCTGATGAGATCACAAAAGAGTAAATTCCATCACGGCTGTGGTCAAAATAAATACTTTATGTTCTGCTTGTGTATGTCTGTGCTATGCTTCAGTGCTTTTAAGGATGCTAAAAGTGACTGTTTTTTTCTGCAAACTGTAAAAAGCTAATATGTCATCCAATATCGTGAAAAATATAATCTATGATACATATCACCATTCCTGTTGTGCAGAATTATATAATTATAATAATTATATAATCATTGGTTAGTTATGTTGCATGAGACATAGAAAAATACGAATTCTTACATTCTGTTTGCAATACAGCGTTTACCATCAGTCATCGTTGCTTGTCTAAAGTTTTATTGCTTGAGACTCGTGGACACATTAAGTGTTAGCGTGCAATAACTAGAAAGGCTGGAAGGAAACTTCAGGATTTCCCTCTAATCTCAGTGATCACGTATTTAATCCTCCTTTAAGACATTAAACTTTTCACACCAGTATGTTTTGCATTTCAGAGATGGGAAACATCATGTTAGCACTCATGTCAGTGGGGAATGCAGACGTTTCCTTCGACATTGCTTTCAAACAGCAGTACTTACATCAGTGGAAATAAATACTCCCGTGTGACGCGGCGAAACGCAGAATGCAACACGTGCGTTCTGGGTAGCTGTCGTTACGCGTGGATATCAAACTGGAAGTGATTACCCCCTTTTGACAATGTGTCTGAGAATAGACACTATTTTCAATATGCAGCTGAGCAATACCGCGTATTTATTTGTAGACATGCTTGTCTGTGCTACATGCGTCAATAAACCAGTGATTACTGCTCTCTAAGAGAGTGATCTGTGGACCAGCTGGCACAGTTAATCAGCCAAACCCTGATCGCATCGCTCCTTCTATTGAACAGCTTGACATCTACTGTGATTAGACTGTTTATCTGTTGTTGGATAGAGCGTGGGTCTGTGCACACTCGCTATATGTGCTTAAATGTACTGTAAGCCCTGATCGAATTACTCTGCACTATATGGCTTAACAGCATGAGGAAACATGACTGCTATCACCTCAGATTTGTTTCTGTGGAGCTGTCGGTCGGTCTTGAGCAAATTAAACCGGAAGGCTTTACGACACTGTGTATGATAACTGATGGCAGAGACGGGGCAGCCCCAGGATCACATAAAAACAACTGAAGGACATGTTATATTTGCATGTTTTCTGTGCAACGGTGAAAATACTCCTTAACCCCTAACCCTTACACATGATGTTTCCGGATAAATATTACTGCTACATTCATGTGTACGTTGCATTGTGCTGTTCTAGATGTTTAAGGTAGGTTTGTACATATTAACAACATCTACTACCAATCCACTGTTGGGTAGTTTAATCAACAGTAATGCATCATATTTTATAAGATCATATGTTTGTAGTGTCACTGTCCTTTGAAAACCAGTATGTAATTTCCAACTGCCGGTAATCCAATGAGGTTTTTAAATAGTTTCTTGAGCTTAAGAAGTTGGAGAATTTTCTCAATCCATAAAGGAACACTTTATCCCTCATTTAATTTCAGATTCAAAATCAGCAAATTTGGAGATTTTCACTTGACAACAAGGGTATGACAAAAAAATGTAATCTTAAAAGTAACTAGTAAGTAAAACTTTCAGACAAGTGTAGTGGAGTAAAAAGTACAACATTTACCTCTGAGATGTAGTCGAGTAGAAGTAGAAAGTTGCATAAAATGGGAATACTCAAGTACAGTGGTTTGTTTGTTTGTTGGCAGGATTACGCAAAAACCGCTGGATGGATTCAACCAAAACTTGTTGGGAGGATGGGGAATGGGCCACGGAAGAATCCATTAAATTAAGGTGTGGATCCGGATAATCCGGATCCAGGAATTTTTTATCACTTTCGTTAACAACAGCGAGCGTTTTTTCCACATTTTCGTCAATTTTTCAGCGAATAATGAGTGAATCCTGATGAGGCATATGTAGGAGGTGGGTATCTATGAGGGTGCGCAATTGGGTGCAGATCCAAATAAAAATCCGGATTTATTTAGTGTCATTTTGTTTCTCATTAGTGTGGTTTTATGCCGTGAATAAATGCTGTTCTTAGTGTAATTTGGTTTCTGTATTTCAACAACCTATTGTTCTTCCGCGATGGAGATTATGATTTCACCTGCATTGTTTCGTTGGCTGAGCTATAAGGCTTGATTCAGCTTAATTTAAGGGGACTGTTGGGCCTTGACGGAGGCATGCGCTCTACTGAGTGCCATTCTAGTTTAAAATGTAATATTTTTATTGATCTCACTTTTAAGTGCATCGTGATTGGCCTTTTATTATTAGATCAGTTGTACATATATTATTTTGGGTTTTTTTTAAGAGCAACACTAATTGTTAGTTTCAGTGTTGGTATTGTGGTTGTGAGTGTTTCTTGTGGCCGTTTTGACTCATTTATTTGTTTATTGTTTTCTTTTTGTTTTGCATAGAATACTAAACCAGTTTCTTCTTTTGGGATTGATCGATTTATTTATCATTAAACTGGGACATACCACAACACTCTCTCCAGATGCGAAAAGAAAACCCACTGGTAAACACGGTTAACATGGACTTACTTTTCCAAAGCTTCCTTTTCCTATTGCCCTCAGGATCTGGAAGTGGTCAAAGTTTACTATGAGAAAGAAGAGTAGAAAATCACTGTTAATTTATATGAAACACGGAACAGATATTTAAACCAAAAATCTGAAATTTAAACCTTTTTTCTTTCATTTCTCCTTCACTATTCGAACAAGATGAAATAACTCTACAAGATCAACGTATTTGCTGCAGTTCAGTCATTTGAAAAGTTATGGATTTCAGCCTACAATACATGTACACCTGCTACACAAATGCTAGATAGCAAGGAAAAGAAAGTATTGCACAATATTGAAATGTGTTGCAGGGAACTATAAACTTCTATAGAAATCAAATGACACTTTAACCCTGTCAATCAAATAATCAAAACCAGGTCATTCAATAATTCTAAATGGAAAACGATTAATGTGTCCGTACAGTTACAGTAGGTTCATTGTGAGGTTTTTGCTTTGAGCTCGCAGACAGTCATGCTGAGGAAAATGGAGGCCTCCAGCGCAACCGCAGGCCACTGACATTGAATTGCAAAGAATTGAAATAACCTTTAACACAAAGACGTCCTTTATGATCGTTGCATGTTTTTCCACCGAACAAAAGGCAGGTTTTTTGAACTCTCTTTTTTTTGCAGCTCGATATCCTCTCAGCCTTTGTGGCATTCTCTCCTCTGCACACTTTAACATGGTCTCACTGTCTGTGTGTGTCTCACTCTCTCTCTCTCTCTCTCTCTCTCTCTCTCTCTCTCTCTCTCTCACACACACACACACACACCTAAACCAGAGCACAACTCCCTTTCTCACTCTCCATCTATCAGCGACATTTATCGCCAATTGGAGCCAGATGGGGCTGTTTGTTTCTTGCTGCTATGACAACCAGGACAGGAGGTTTTTGCCTCTTATATTTATTTATTTGTATTTGCCTCTGTTTCCCCGAGGAGGGAACAGCTGCTACACTCCTCTGACCACGCACGCACATACACAGATGCAAACACAGTCTTTCCCAAAAAATATACTGGATGTTAAGTGTTGACTGGAAACACCTGCTTCTCTTGCAACAACACACACACACACACACACACACACACTGATTCTGCCTGCAGCCACTAGATCTATTGGATGCGACAGTTAATGTTACGCTCTGTTAGTCACGTATCACTGGCACATCCTCCTCGCACACTATCTATGTTGGAGTGTTTACACAACCTACTCTGATAGGGACCGTATGAAGCATGCTTTATGATGCACACACATACATGCATAGACTTACAGATGATAGACACACACTCCAAATAAACATTTGCATTTTCATGCTGAGCTCCTCAGCTACTCAGAGATTCTGCTCTGATGGGTTTTTCAGAGAGACAGCTGCGGTCGTGGATGTGAGGGTAAAGAGAGGGAGGGGATGAGATGGAGACTGTCATATTTTACCAGCAGAACTTCAAATGGTTTAATGTGCTGTATTAAATGATGGACACATGAGCAACAGAGCGTGTAATGATTGAAATATGCACATGAGTGGAATTGACACATTGACAGCCTTTCCATGGCTTAAAGTAACTGAGGAAATCATCTGCTAGTCGATTAGGATTTGACTGACACATGCTAATCAGTTTGGATCGAAGTGATCACGCTTGTTCAGTTTGAGTCTCGCACAGCATCTTGTGCGCTCTGTATGACTGTACTGTAATGCATGTCTATGCCTTTCTCTCTCTGCCAGAGGTTGTCTTACACAGCATCCCACGTCCTCACCATTGACATAAATAAAGATGGACGACGCGTTTCCAGTATCTTCAATTGTACGAAATAAAGCCAAAATGTCCCGGATACGAGCGCTGCCATCTTGCGCTGGTGACGTCGTTCGGAGCCAGAGTCTGCGCGGTAGTGACCGGGCGGTGGAGCCGCGGTATCGAGTTCCCACCCACGCACCTGCCCGCCTAATCGCGAGCAGGGCTCAGCTGTCAATCATGATGTTTCACCCCGTTTTTATAGCATCAAATAACTAATTAGAACCAAACTGATCAGAAAAATGAACACTTGAACAAACATCAGCGTGATAAGAACTACCTAAAACGACAGAAACCATCTTTGGAAAGAATTTATGCACTTCGAGTTTTTAGTTTGGCCCATGTCCCACTTGATATCATTGAGGGGGAGGAGTTTATGACCTATACTGCAGCCCACCACCAGGGGGCGATTGAGATGTTTTGGCTTCGCTTTTGGAGAGCTCTCATGTCGTCTATCTTAATATACAGTCAATGGTCCTCACTAAGCCAACAAAAATTGAAAATGCTCTCCGTTTTTGGCGATCCGTCCACAGCAAAAGCTGACAACCAGGTGGTTCTCCTCATAATCATGCTGCTCATACATTTTAGGTAGCATGTGAATCTTTGCAAAGACGTCACCAGCCCGTGTGGATATATGAAAACAACATAACTCCCGTTATGCTGATCCTTGCAACAAAAAAAATGCAAGCTGCGGGTTTTCATGTGGAAAAAGAAAACTTTTTGAAAACATCAGCCTGGTTATGGTTTGATGTGGTAATAAAGATTTTTTTTTTTTTTAACTTTCTGTCAGCTCTGACCCACTCTGTGATCACTCATTTTGAAGTATGTGGCTCCCGTTACTTCATATTTTGAAAAAAAAAATATTTTCACAGTCAACAAAGCCAATGACCAAAACCAAATCAACAATGCTGTACTTTTCAACTCCCCTACCGTCTGTTGCCAAAAGCACATTCTTTCCCACTGAATACATTAATTGTTTAAAACAGAGAACAAATAGATGGTTTCAACATTTTAAAAACCCAGTAATTACCTAAAACAGCTGGGCATTGTGGTCTTCAATAAAATAAACCTCAAACAGGAGCTTTTGTTGGGGGCTATTTTCAGCAGTAGATTAATACACATTTGGTGCTCTAGAGAGTGTTTCCAGCAGCAGGATGGGAGACTGAGTCAAAATAAACTACAGTGTTCATGTTTTGAGGCCTAAATTTAGATTTTGACATTACAGCCGTCTCCATCTTGGATTTTTTGGAGCCAGAAGTGACGTGAGAGAAGTTACTGCGCCTCTATCCTGACTGTATCTGACTGAGAACCTGAGGACAAGCTGTGGTAACGACTTGTCAATCACAAGGTAGCCATGCCCCAAAGCATACCCTGCTTTATCATCTATTTTACTCTAAATGGGACCGCCATTTACAAAATGAACATAGTGCTGTATCGAAGAATACTTGAAACTGTCAAAATCAAGTGAGAAGTAGGGTCATTTTCTCATAAGCTCACATACAATCTGACTTCTCTTTGAAACCAGTGGAGTCGCCCCCTGCTGGCCATTAGAAAGAATGTAGGTTTAAGGCACTCCCGCATTGGCCTCATTTTTCAAACCCAGCTCCATTCACTTATTATAGTGATACGCGGACCAGGGTTTTTTAATACTCGCACCCACCCGACCCGTTATGAGAGCCAATCCGCACGGCCCGACCCGCAAAAATATGATAAGGTGTCAACCACCGGAACCTGAGCCGAGCCGCACACCGTCACCTCTGCATTATATTCGCATAATTGTTAGTACTGATGACTGAAGCAAGGACAGATATAAGATTTAGTGCCACTGCGTTCTCCAAGGTACTGATCCTGCTGCTGGGAGCCACAGAGCGCTTCCGTTTTTTTTGTTTTTCATTCTCTCCCCCAATCACAGCAGTGGGAAGATCTAGCCTAAATAAACAGACAAATTGTTTTAAATGATGTTCTTTATTGTTAAATAGCAGCAAACCCTTTTTGAACACATAAATTCACTTTTCCTCTCGCACATATTGTGCGTTTGAGAGACTGAGAGAGTGACTTATTGGACTTATTCTTAGTCATTCTGTTATTAATAACTTACTGTTATAAATTATAGCTTAGCTGTTTCTGTGTGGAGAATACAGATGACATTCTCAATTGTGTCCTCTCATTCCTACCTCTCACACAGAAGCCTGTAAATCACTTAAGGACCCGCCAACGTGGGAACATCAGCGCTCGCTCTGTTGCTCTGACAACTGAAACAGAACCCATGGGTCCATGCGCAACTGCGATGTGAATAAAGCATGATCAGCAGTAAACAGGGCCTGTCCATTAACCAGAGGCTACAGTGGAAAACGTATGTGGCGCACAACTAGCACATCTGATTCTCAGAGGAGATAAACATGTCTTGACAGAGTTCACCTCCATGCACACACCTCTGTGTAAATCAATTAACATGGGTCTAGTACGAACTGCAAAATATCCTTCTGTCTCTGCACTGTCGCCAGCGAGGAAAACAGTCTGCTGTAAACAAATTCTGATGATTGACAAGATTATTATAATATTTTTATTTATTTATTTTTTTTTGGGGGGGTGGGGGGCTTTTTTGCTGCCGCTTCTGAGATAAAAATACGTGTTAGTTTTGTATCTGCATCTCAATTTTGCCTTTTTTCTTACATGAATTTACAATTGAGACGAGAGAAATGAATAGTAATGTATATAAAAAATGCCCTCTGGTTGCCCTCTGCGGATAACAACATGCCACAACAGCGGCATTAAATTATTGGACGCATCACATTCTCAAATACTGGACAGAGACAAACACTTGTGCACCCAGTTTGATCTTGTTGCCACAATCGAAACTGAAAACGAGGTGTAAAGGGCTCAAGGCCAAACATTTTTCTAACCGAGTGAAAATGTTCTTCGTAAGTTTTACCACCAACTATATTTAAAACTGTCAAGTAGTTTTTTGGGCTGCACAGGAGCTAAAGATGAAAATGACATTCATAACATACCGTATTTTACAAATTTCAGCTTTTATTATGCTCACTGTCAAACCAACAAACATAAACTCCGCCTTTGTGACCAATATTACCTTGAAGCGACCTTTACCGTTCCTGAAGTGCACAGTGAAAACTCAATTTGCATCTTTATTGCCACTCAGAGGGAGTGAGCGTATGATGTGCACTCAACATGCAGTGAACCGGTCTTGTTCCTCCAACCTCAAAAGGAGAATCCTGCCCGTGTCTGACGCAAGCCTCCTCGGCGAGGCGATTACTTCGTTTCCCGCGAGTGGAGCTTTTTCTCATTCAAAACGATGCGTCTCCGTGATTTATTATTCCCCTTCCCCTCGGCGAAATCGCCCACGCTGTTTTTTGCGAGGGAGACGTCAGAAAGGTGCGCTGTTGCATTAGAAGCCCTGTTATGAGTGACATTGCCAGAACAGCATTCTAGGTGACTAAGCAGCGAGGTTGACCATGAATGATGATTTTCTCTTTGATAGGGTTTGCCGCAAGTGAAAAAGAGAAAGCCACATATGGATTTCATTAGGCTGTGATGCGGTAATTTGTCACGGTCGGGGTGAAAAAGTAGTTTTAGTTTGTCACACAATAATGAAATTTCTCTCTCAGCAGATATACAAGTAAACTAAATGTCTGAGGATAATTCATAGAATTTGAACCTGTTAGTTGGGTTCAATGTTTCTATAAAGTTTGTAACATATCACCTTTGATACCAGATACACAGTAAGGGAAAAAAACAACTGGGAAAGCCACTTCACTGGTGACTAAATCACTGACTCATGTAGCACTGACTTATTTGAAGTTTTTGGGGTGCAGCCAGAGTGGAATTAATTTCAGAGACTGACTCAGATCAATAAATTCACATTGTATTATCTACTCATGGCGCAAAGAAAATGGAAATAAATTCAAACCAGGAGCTTTGCCAAACAAAGTAATAACTCCTTGCGGTGCTGACCTTGATGGCGCTCGGTCTAAAAGAATTTAAGATTATAGTCTGGCGAGACTCAGGTAGTTTTCTATAATCACAAACATGAAGACTTTACCACCAAAGGTCGAGAAAAGTCCCATGAATATCTTTCAGAAAGCAAAAGAACCACAGTAAGGGGGAACTCCTCTTTTCTGTTGCTGAGGGAGACTAGAGGCAGACCTAATCAGCATCAAATCAGTCTAACAATTTACTGTGGGTGCGCTTCATTTTGTTGCAGCTTATAGGAATAAATTAACCAATTGATAAGGCAATCAACGGAGTTAAATCCTGTTTAACCCACCTTCCCTGTTTATCTCCTGAGCCAGAAAATTAGAGACACATAAAGAAAGAAAAAAAAAAAGAAGAATTTTTGGATGTTTCATGACTCACCCTCGTCTGTGTCATCAGTGACCGGAGCCTTGCTGGACTGTCCGAGTCCCATGGCTGCTCCTCTTACAGATTCTCTTGTTCTGCTCTCCTCTTAGCTCAGCTCAGCATCGAATGGCCTCTCCTTCTGAGACGCACTCATAGCCTGGTCAACATTAACCCCCCCCTCCCCCCCCCATACACACACACACACACACCCATACACTTAGTCTCACGTGCTGGACGGCACAATGTCCCGTCTTCCTCTTAATTCTCCATCTTCACACAGTCACACGCCATTGCACACACACACACAGGGTGGAGGGCTTGGGGGAGGCGCTGACACACACACACACGCACACACGCACACACACACACACACACACACACCACCACAGTGTAAGTTTCCTGTCTTGTCTTCACTGCTGTTTAGATGAATGCAGGCAGACGGACAGCTCTCGCCAGCCAGGAGGAGGGTGGGTGATGTGTTGGTGGCTGTGACCCGCTGTTGACTGAGAGTCTAACCTGTGAGGGGAGGCAGGAAAACATGACACCACCAGCGGATTGAGGGAGGGACAGAGGGAGGGAGGGAGGAAAGAAGCAAGGAGAGAGTAGAGAGGTAAAGCCGTGAGACACAACAGCTCCTGCAAAGATGAATGGGAATATTGATACGGATATATAAACTTATATGACCTGCAATCGCAGCAGGACAGCAGTGGCATTAATGTTAATGGTGATTAGAAATCAACTTGATTAGTGAACAGGGGGAAATGTTTGTTTTTTTATTACTGTTTTACATAAGCAGCTTTCCTTCCTGCTTCCTTCAGTGCTTCTTTCTTTCCTTCATCTGTCACGTATCAATTATTTAATTTTTAGATTTTCTTCAGAAGGTCAGCCCAGTCCATCGTCTACAGTGCATCTGTGATGAATGGTGTGGCCCGGTTTGTTTGTTTTTTTCAACTGAGAGAACTAACTTGGAGGCTTTTGATTTATTTTACTGTTAATGGAATCCTTCAGTCTGCCCTCCTCAGGACATGAGATTTCATGACTTACGACAGTTTGTTCCACTAGTGGACAAAGAAATCTGAATCTCATGCTGCCTCATGAAATGAACTCAATAGTGCATGATGTGTGCCACTTACAAAATATTCCAATAACAACCTCATCCTATAAGGAGCTGAAGTGTCAGAAAGTAAGTTTTTACTATCTTCTCTGATGCCACA
This sequence comes from Hollardia meadi, assembly GCA_037974645.1. Lineage (NCBI taxonomy): Eukaryota > Metazoa > Chordata > Actinopteri > Tetraodontiformes > Triacanthodidae > Hollardia > Hollardia meadi. The sequence continues at coordinate 19,178 of JBBPCS010018717.1, forward strand.
ACAGTCACATCAGAGCTTTTCTGTGCGGTTTGCTGTAGCATCCTTTCACACTGAATGACAGCTTGTCCCATAACAACATCTTGAAGCAGAATGACAACTGACCCGAGTGATGAGATGCGTTTTACGCGTTCACCTCCAGCCGTCGTGGCAATATTCAATCCGCGAGGGGAAACCTTCTCATGAATGTCATTCCCAGACTGCATGATAAGGTCACCACAGCGTATCTGAATATCCCCTCTTGGCTTAAATGAAATGTTCAAAAAGTAGTGCGGGAAGCCGCAGTGCCGAGCTCCCCGCAGAGGACACTGTGCTCGGAGCTCGTATCTGATCAAATGAGAGAAACGTGATGAATAAAAAGTAGCCTATCCCCACTAAGCCCCCCCATCCTGCATGCATGCGGGGCAGCTGTGGGCACCTACCTCTGAGCGCCGCCGCTCGGTTGAGCACGCGACCATTTCCAGCAAGGTTTGCTGCAGAGATGCGAAGCGACGCTGGAGCAACAGTGCACCTCAAAACGTCACTTGTCCGGTGTTCCGGACGACGTCGCACCGGGACACCCGCCACCCGAAAAACCAAAATGGAACCACGCAGCGAGACGTGACTGATGCGCCGACCGAGTGCGATGCGAAGTCCCTTGTTTCTGGGGGACAAAGGACAAATGGAACTGAAATTGGAGTTCGGGATGGGGAGACTGCTCGGCGCGTTGCACTGATGAGCGACTGACCTCCACATCGCCGCCTGTGCGAATGGGGCTGGCCAGCACCGTGCGTCTGGAGAGGCACGTCTCATAGGCTGGTCAGGCTGATCCGCTGTAGCTGTGGGGCTGAGGTTTCCCTGTGGTTAACATTCACTCAAATCAAGAAGAAGATGAAAATCTAAAATAAAGTTTGTAGCCTGTCGCCTCATGAATTATCAGATAGACACCAAACAGATTAGACTATGAAATCTTTAGGCAACTATAGAATGAAAAAATAATACAGATACACTATTGCGCCTGTCACAGCTTCAAGTTTACTGTGATGTCAGTTAAGCAAGGCAAAGTCACCATGTGGTCTTTGTAGGGTTTTAATTTTGGGCTATAGCATTAAATATAGAGGTGATTATCATCGCATCAATAGTGCGTGATGGCCAATCGCATTTGCTGCTTATTCCCGTAGAACCTGCGCGTGTCCATTATTAAAAATGACCAGACGTTTTCATGTCATTTCAAGTATCACTTTAAAATCCGCATTGCCCCATTATACATAATTCTTAGAATGCTTTATGCCTGCAGGGAATTTATTTATTTTTTGCTCTTGTCGCCATCAAGTCAGAGGTCAGAATCAGAATCGGCTTTATTGGCCAAGTGGCTATGTGTGCACATACGCTACAAGGAATTTGACTCCGGTTTAGCATGTCATGGTCAGCTTTAGAACAGCGCCCCCCAAAGTTGGTTCAGATTTGTTACCTTGCTTAAAGGCACTTCAGCAAGGCAGATTGTCGACGATGCTGTTTTTACCTGGAGACCCTCAGGTTAGATGGATAGACTCTTTATAGGCAAGCTGTTTTGTGACCGAATTGTACTTTATGTCTTGTTTTGTTTCCTTAGGCATCAATATGATGTTCTTAAGTTGTAAAATACCATGGAGGTCTCAGAGTTTTTTTCTTTAATTCAAGCAGCCATATAGAGTGATCGTTGCCCAGATTTATTTTTACTTGTGATCTCATAGAAGTCTGGATCATAATGACCTTAAACTTCTGTGAAACTGTTGTTATAATAGCATGACACAACTGTGCAATGTAGAAAACATGGAATATTAGATTACTCACATACATGTTGAATACGTTTGAAAAGCAGTGAGTTGCTGAAAAAAAAAAATCAATGTAGAAGATGAATGACTTGATCTCTCCTCACTTATCCCAACAACGATACTGTTATAGTTTGGGGTCCCGTTGAGCAAGACACTTACCCTCACTTGTTTGCAATAGAGGATGGTGGTTGAACTGGACAGCCCACAGATATATGATCAATACCTGACCTGAATAGGAAGGAAAGAGGGCTTTGACACCAGAATGTGTCTTTGCCGCATTGGAATATGCTGTCTTTTGGGTAGATTTCTGCAGCCTCTCATCATACATTAACGCCTGTGACCATCAGTCACCTGTGTCCCCTGTTGACTGAGTGGGCCAAGGTCGAGAAGAGAATGGCTGAGTGGTGGGACTGTGGGACCAGATATGCTTACGGCACACATTGCACATTTTCTCCAGCTTTGTGCCTCTCCTTCATGCCAAGACACACTCAGTGTGGGCCATCCATCTTCATACAGGGGGAGGAGACAGACCTCCAACTTTCAACACACACAGACACACACACACACACTGTGAGGGGTGACGAGCATCACTCAAAAGCAGAACAATGCCCTATTGGGCGCTTGGCAGCATCAAGAAGAGTGCTGCTCTTTCAGATGAGATGAGTGATGACAGTGTCGTATCACACCTGGACAGGGGCGGATTGAAGCTAGTTGCCATGCCGGAGGCCTCAGCATGTCGTAATGTTGTCCTTTTGTAAGTGAGGATATTTCGTTGTCTGTAAGGAGAGTCAGGCTTACACGAGGCCTGATTATATTGCATTCAGATCTAAACTAAGGAATCAAAGCTGTTTGCAGAACTTCAACATGATGCTTCAGGATCCTGCACTTTAGGAAGGGAAGAGCTAAGGAATTTAAATCTGTGAATTTATCCCCATCTAGTGGATTAAAAAGACATTACATGATATGGCAGCAGCTGGTATACAACATACAGCAAGGGTCTAATGGAAATAGTCTTTCATATTCAATAATTGAGTCAGAGTATAAGAGTATGCTTCATTATGGCAAACCAATATCAGGTTACAGACTATAAAAGCTGCTCTACTTTCACACTTGAAGCTTTTTTTCTTTATTAAACTGCACAAAATATATGTAGTTTTACCACTGAAATTCTTATATACACAAGAGAGATCCAAGTAATAACTATACACAGTAGCAGCACTCCTGCACCAATACAATAAAGGTTTGAATTTGAATTATCTGGTCCCTTTTTAGACCTCGGGGCTGTCTGGTTTCTTCCAGGCACGGCAGGTTTGTTTATAAATTACATGTCATTACAAGTCAACTTAACGTCCATGCAGCGATAAATGACATGTACGTACATGGGACCATTATTATAGCAAAACTATTTGCAAGCGTGAGTGGAGAGTTGTGTAACAGAATCTCAATCCATGTGCGCGTAATCAGATTTGTAAATATGAAACAGAATCTCTGCGTACTGGGATTTGTGAATATGTGGAGGAATCTGCAAATATGTAATTAAAATCAGTGTGGAATTGCAAATGTGTAAAAAAAAACAAAAAAATGATCCACAAATCTGCGTTCATATTTGCAAGTTGTAAATGTGTAGCTTCAAAACAGATATTGCACTTCACTACATTTCACATTAATACTACAACATGTAGCCTATTTAACACAAAAAAAACCACATTCTGATAAGGTTTTATTGATCCTTGAGAGGAAATTCGCAAAATTACTAATTTATGTCTTCTCAATGATAACATTTTTGGCCAAAAGTCACAGCCCGCTGTCCTCTCACGCCTGTTCTGATCCGTCCATAAAGATGAGTGCTGTCCTATCTGACACAATGGGTTGTTGCCTGTCATTCCTCTGCAGTTGCATAATTATTTTTGGAGTAAACAGAGGGTGTGTTAAAAATCTGTCCACATGCATACGTGGCTGCATGTGTGACAAAAACAAACAAAGGTCCCGTTCGTACAGAAGGTGTCAGTGAGCCATGGCAATCTTTAGCCACTTGTTGCTCGTTTCATCCTTGGTGTCGCTGGGAATGAGCTACCCTTTCTACCCACCGACATGCTACACCAAGGTACTGAGCATGGCACGAGATCTCACCCAGTGGGCTGCCTATTTGAAGAGGGCCTATGAAACTGTAAGTCAGCTGCTGCTTTGTCACTCGTATGGACTTTTGTTCTATATGAATTAGATTTAACTGAAAAACTGTGTTCTGTATCTTTACTTGCATGGCCTTGTGTGCCATAGTGTATTTTTTTTTCTTGTTTACCCGTGTTTATTTTCTATGTTTTAATCAAGAGCCATAACAGCGGTTAAAGTTATTTTATTCTTTTATATTATCTACACAGATATGCATTAATTTAGTTGAATCCCTTCAAATCAAAACACTGCTAAATTAACACATTTTAGTGTATGGTTATCAAAACTATCAGATTATCCTACATTAATGGTACATTTTGAGGATTACGGGTTCATCTTGTTGTTGTTTTTCTTTAATCCAGGGTTATTGCATGGCACACATGCCAGAGCTCTACCTTGATGTCCATGTAAGTATGACTTTGAATTTCCTATGATTGCAACAAAAACCTATTTATTGTAAATCAGACTGTTATTGCCCTAAATTGAAATAATGAAAGCCATACTTGAAGTCACTGTTTGTCTTTCACATTCTGCTTTGAGTTATCTGGCTGTCCCAAACTTTTCTACTCTAACCTCTGTGGTATCTTGACTGAAAGCCTCAGCTCTAAATCACACAAAGGGACACTAATTGCTACTCATGCCGTCAGAATTCTTGTGTGATGTACAAAATGAGGACGTACATCTCCCTGGTGGAAGGCCTGCGACAGCGCCGCTGCGCTTACACCAGAGACGTGAGGAAGCTGCATGTCACTCTGAGACAGCTCTTCATCATCATGTCGGAGAAATGTCACGGGGTAAGACACGGCCGGCGGCCTCAATAAGTTAAACACAACGAGATCCAAACTGTAACACCGAGGTGTATCTATTTGTGCCATAAAGTAAATAAGGTTTTTAAAAAAAGTACAGTTCTGTGCCTTTGTTATGGTGATTTTGGAGGTTAAAGGACTCATGCATAGCCTCATTTGTGCATGAGAAATTATACCATTCTCTTAAAATAAATATGTTAAAGACTAATTTATGTACCTTAAATCAGTTTGCACAGAAAGGTTTTTTTTGGTACATTATCTTTAACATACATTTAAATTACTGTGACATGCTTTTTTTTTGGGTGCTTTTTTTAAAGAGTGACCTCCTGAATGGGGGAGTTAAAAGTTTTAGTATTAGTAGCAGTAAAGCTGTATTGTTCCCTCTGGATGACACTGCAGTAGCCCTATGTAGAAATGTACATGTAGAAACTGTATGTATGGGTAGATCGTTGCCCTTTTCCAAGTACAACGCACAGCAGAGAATTGAACCGAAACATCTAAAATATGGTGTCTCTCTATTTTGGAAGTCCAACAATATAATAAATCATTGAAATATTTTTTCATTTCTAAAGGTTGAACCAAAACAATGACTTCTTTTAACATAGCAAAGTTAACGTATTTAGTTTTTCCTGAAATAAATGCATATCTGAGTCTGTTGTCACAGCTGCTTACTAAATGATAAGAAAAGGTGTTAAAAGCTTATAACGTATATATATTATAATGTTGTAATATATAACTGTTCATTGTCACATTTATGTGAAAATTATAGCTGCACTGAGGTTGATTTCACCGACTGTACACGGAGTCTGCAACTAATCATTGATTTTTGGATAAATGAAAGAACTGTCCATTAATTCATTCAGTCACTTGTGTGACTGAACACCTATTAACTGTAGCCTACATCCGATGAGCCAGGGTCTGAGCCACCGCTGTCTAACATGAAACAGAAACAGGGAAAGCAGACTAACGCTGATGAGATGCATTCAGACACTGCATTCACTCAGCGGGTCACTTCAGGGGATTAAACAGGGTTTTACGACGCAGATGATGAGAAAGTGCTCCGTGCACGTTTGACCCCGCTCATCCGAACCGTGAAGGCGGTCACATCTGGGTGTGTGCGGCTGGTTTTCTATGACAGACTGACATGACCTGTCTGTGCAGAGCAGGTCACGGTGTCTCGACAAAGGATCAGAGTTCGTTCACTTTCATTACGGTCATTTCAGTTGAGCTTCCCATAACAGAAAAAATGTTGAGCTCTAATTATAGACTGGAAATACAGTAAATGGAGTGTGAGTAAACACATACGGGCCATTTTTCTGCTGAGTAATACTTTTATCAATGTGGGACAATAAAATCAATCTTAAATCTTGCAGTTTCAATCCAGATAACAATGAATTTATTGGATGAGCCGCTTACAATATATTAATCATGAATCCAGAATAAAATATCTTATTCAATCGCACAGGCTTTACCAAACGACATTAATTTGACCTCTTTTTCTTTTTTTTTGACAGGACTTGGTGTTCACGATCCATGACTGTGCTGCACTGGAGGGCTAACATACTCAGCTCAAGACGAGTGACGAGACAGCAATACAGTCCTTCTATGTAAATTCCTCAAGCATCTGCAATAATTGAAAGAAATAAGACTTATTTTAATTTTTTGTTTTAAAGTTTAAATGGATGGTAACTATGGTTTTGTACCTTAATTATCTGTTTATTGCCACTAGTTATCACACCTTTCCAAGAAATCAGACTGAGGAAACATAATAAACTTTATTAAAATGCCTTTGTTATTCTCATTTAACAGGATGATGGTGTAAAAAAAAAAGAAGTTATACTATAGTGGCTCCATGCATCACACTTTGGACTCTCCAGGTATCTGTGTATATAGACTCCTGGTTATCACAGCTACACAGTACATAAATTGCAATATTGTCCAGTCTTGTCTTCTTCAGTCTACCAATGAAATCGATATGATCAAACATCTGTGCTCTGTAAAACACAACAGTATAATCTATATAATAGATAATAGCAACAATAGCAGGACCCTGAGACTAAAGCAGCTAAATTAAAGGGGAATTCCGGTATCTTTTAAACCTGGGCCTTATGTTTATATATTTGGATGTGTAAATGATTCATACTTACCAAAAGTTTTGGAATTGGTCC
>JBBPCS010018760.1:0-10517 GCA_037974645.1 Hollardia meadi
CACCTTTTATCTATTTATTTATTTAATGTGTTTGTGTATTGTCTGTATGCATATATGACAATACAGATTATTATTATGTGAGCTACTGGACACCTGAATTTCCCCAAGGGGATGAATAAAGTATCTATCTATCCATCCATCTAAAAGTTCTGAAGGCCAACATGTTAGCAAACCGTGCTACTCACATATCCAGCAGACACAAAGAAACAAAAGCATTTATTGTGTTTCGTGTCAAATTGCGTTTCAGGTGACCTGACAAATGTAAGTCCAGTTCACCCTTCTTTTAGCTCTGTTTTGGACCCTTCCACCCCCTCTCTTTAGCTGCTGTTTGTTTGACTTCGTTAACCAGCTAGTTGCTAACTGTGTCTGCTGTTTTTTCGTGCTGCAGTTAATTAACAGCTGCCTGCTGCTGGAGGTTGACTTCAGCGCTGAGACTGGAGCACCCCACTGAAGTTGTGAGTTGGAAAACCAAAACAATGAGCTAAAAGATGTTGAGGGAAACTGTGGAGTTGAGTGATGATTCTCTGAGCCACCAAAAGCCACACATTTTGCATAACAGAGTAATTAGTCCCATTGTTAAAATGCAAATATTGATTAGTGCAGCCTCATTGAGTTCAAGGAAATACAAATCGATTCAAAGCTTAAAATATTAACTTTGAATATTAAAATTGAAGATATCAAATTTTGGGGTCCCGGCTGATATAATACATTGCATAATATATTTCTCATTTTGATTATGCATACATTTTCTATATCATGACATATATCTGTTGTTCTTAATATTGACATATTGTTAACATTATAGTCCACCCCTACATGAGTTGTTTACAAAAGGAAGATGCCCCTGTCTTTGTGAATCCCTCCTCACCTGCTTGTCCTGTAGGTCTGATGAGAGCTCATAGCTCTCTGACAGCGAGCGGGAGCGCTTGATGGCCTCCTCCTCTGCCTGCTTGCGGAGGATAGACTGCGAGTGCTGGAGCTTAGGTCGGCGGGGCCGTTGGTGGCCAGGCAGGAAGATGTGTCCGTACAGCTGGCTGTCGAGGTGGTCGGGGCCGAGCCCGCCGCTGTGGGTCACTGGGACGCAACTGTAGCCGCTGCTGGGGTCCACAGAGGTGCCCACCTCGCTGCCTGGAGCATCACCTTCCACACTGCGACACACACACACACACAGAGCACACTGGGTTAGTTTGCTGAGTCTTTTTCCTGAGGTCATGCACTGCTTTGTGTTTCAGCAAGAAGCACGTGACAGATAGAAAAAGTGAACTTTGATACTGCTGGCAGGGTATTAATATGAGTGAGAGAATTTATAGCAGCAGTGCCTCTTTATACATTCCTGTCGCTTTATACATTCCCTTCACGGTGCAGAAAATACCTCAGGTCATCCTAAGCAACTATAAGGCTGTACAATCTTGATTAGAGTTAATTAAATGCCCATGAATAAATTATGAAAACCAACATAAAGCACAACAAACACTGAAAGCCCTGTGACATTATCAGCAGTTCAATCTTAGAGTAAAAATAAAGCGACACAATGTCAAGAGTGATTAAATCATGTGACGCAAGCCCCTTTAAGATCAATAAGTATCTTTGTCTGCTCACAGCAGCACCAACACCGACCTGGACAGATGATTGGATAAACCCCGGCGGTGTTGAGCAATGACTTGCCGTGCCACGCCAGGCTGCAGCAGCTAAATGTCAGACACAGATCTGTTCACTCCCTCCACACCTCTTAGACTGCTGTGATTACCCCAGAGGGCTAAATGCGCTGTGCTCTGAAGCTTGAAAACAGCTCAATAGCTACTACTTTGAGAAATCAAAGTCGTTTTTACTGGAAGAGAAAAAACAGCAACCTAATCTGAGTTCTTTTCGAATGTGTGAAATAACAAGCTGTCCCCCTCTAGAGACTGAGAAGTTTTGCCTTTTTCTTTCTATAGAGGCAGAGCTGGATGTCAATATAAGATATATATATATATATATATATATATATATATATATATATATATATATATATAAAAAATCAGCGCATATAACATCAACAAAAAACACACCACAACATAAATATCTCTGTGTGATATACAAGCATGTGGATGAGAATAAAACATACTGTACTTCCTTCAATGCCACTACAAGCAGAAAACAATAAATTCATATTGCAGGGTTCAGGCCTGTTGTCGTCCTTGTATTAACAGCACAGTCAATCAGTCCGAGAAAGAAAAAATGTCTCCAATTCATCAAACAAAGCCAGGTGACACTATCATGTAGTTATGGTCCCAGAAAGCTGATTTCCTGAACTTCACCTCGCCCGTTACAATCTATAGTGGAAATATGAGCTTTTCTATTTTAAAGCGACCTTTGTCATAGCAAAATATGATCAATATAATTTCATTTTGTTTGTCATCAGCTGATGGATGAAGTGGATACGCTCAGAACAAGGACGTCCATGTAGAGGCATCTATCACTGCATAACCTTGTCAAATATCCCGTTCTCTGTGGGAGAATGTGTCAAGGTTATATAATAAAGGCTAAAATAAAAGCTTTAATTGGAAAGAGGTTTGAGTCCAGAGGGGTCTCAGAGTAGTAAATACGTAATACATGCAAGGTGAAATGAGTAGTAATAAATGATACCTGTCATCAGCCTGGGCAAATTTTCTATTGCTCATTCCAGTGAGCAATAGGAGGACCTATGAGGAGGACCTTGTTGGCATAATATAGACCTCCATATACAGAGAATAAAATATGAAGATTTATGTTATTTTTTCCCTGAAAATGTAAAAATCTGTTGTAGAGATTATAAAGTCCTCTGAGTCAAATTTATGATTTTAGACTATATAAATAAAATGGACTTAACTGAATAGTTTTACCTCTTCGGGCCTCTAACAGATTACATGAAACAATTAGAGAACTTAGAGTAGAAAGGAACTCTTCATACATGTATGCTGCCTGTTACAAGTGCTTACTAGCAGACACTTTAGGTGTCATTAGACAAAGAAATTGGGAACTAGCTACCTGTACCACCGCCTGGCCTTTGAGAAGACTTAAAAAAACAAACAAACAGCTTTTTCCTTTCCTTTAAGCTTAATCAACCAAACTAAAACAACTAAGGACCTCTAGTACATTTATGGCTGTCTCTGGCAAGATGTTAGCTGGAACTAGCATAGTGATATTGCAAAACTTTTTCAAGGAATAATACAACATTTTGGAAAATATGCTTATCCACATTCTTCCCAAGAGTTTGATGAGAAGGCCAATACCACGACTGCGCGTTAGCACCAGGAGGCTATTAGCTTAGCTGCACCTGGCTGTTTTTCGCTAAAATTAGGACAGTCACATAACTCGCAAAACTTTTTGTGTTGTTTTAACATTTTGTTTTGTGTGCAAATTAAACTGAGGAGATATTATCTTTTAATTTGTGAGCTTTAGAGGATTTGGTAGACAGATCTTTGAAGAGAGAGCTAAGCTAGCTTTGGAGAGAGCTAAGCTAGCTGCTTCCAGTCGTTAAGCTCCATTCTAGCTTGTTGCTTAACATACAAAGTCAACTTTGTCTTTTTCTTAAAGAGTAACTAAACCCCCAAATGATGTAAAATGTAAATGGGTATTTGGTAGTGTTGTTGAGGGCCTCAAGGTCAAAATTTTGATATTTTAGTGTAAAGTCTTTAAGTTCTACATATTGTGTTATAAATATGCAAACTAAATATGCTACTGGTTAAAACCCGGCTATTGCAATTGAATTTTCCAATTGGTTGCCATGACGTATCACTAAATGCACGTCAGTCTGTCACACTGTCCAAGTGTCGGTGTACTTTTGTGAGGCCACGCCCCTATACAGTGGTTGTCCTGTGCAGTACTCTGCTGTATTTTTTTAATTTGCTGAACGGGAGGGAGCTAGCAGGGTGAAGTTATACTTTAACCATGACTGACTTTAACCTTTTCCAAATGTTAAGCAAGTAGTTTGTGTGCATAAAGGTATCATCACATTATCGCGATTGCAGATCAGAAAATGGTAATTTCTAACAGATTGGGAATGCAGTGACATAACAACCCTCACATGAATTGTTTTGCAAGGTCATGCATTTTTTTATTAGTTCTTTTTTAGGCCTATTTATTCTCAAGGATTTGTTGCCTTTCAGCCAAGTCACAGTGAGGTAGGCTGAGGGTCCTCTGTCATGGGATAACATCTCTTATTAGAGAAAAAGCCGTCTCTCTCTCTGAGGCAGACACTCGATGCTCATTATGCATCTTGTGGCGTGCATCTTCATCCTCCTGCATGCATCCTCAACGCATTTTTAATTCTAAAAGGAAGAAATCTAATCAGACAGAGACAGTCCTTTAATTATACTGAAGGGTGGGCTGTAATATGTCTGCTCCAGCAGAGGATGGCTAATTGGAAATATCCATTTGTTTAGATGGAAGAGAGGCTTAGCATGCTTGAAATGTGGCTCTCAGCTCGAAGCAAGAGTAGGCCTCTAGAAACTCAGACTGAAAGCATGATAGCACTCAAGTCATGTTTATGTCTTCACTTAGCTGGTTTTGTTGCATTTGTACAAGATGTTCAAGTAATGAAGAACCACTCAATGTGTTTAAAAGCTCAAATAACTGACAAATATAGCTTCACCAGAAGAGGGAAGGTTGGATGAGGACACCATTCCTTGCAAAATATAAAAGACATTTAAATTTCAATATGTATTCTTCTTCCCATGGCACAGAGTTTGAGTCACCTTAGCGTTACTGATCCAATTCCCCGAGACTGGGGAGAGAGAGCGATAGAGAGAGATGACTTTGGTCAGACCCATCGACTAACTGAGACTTCTAAAGTCTGTGCCAAGCATTCATCCAGCCTCATTAAAATTAATACCCCCCCCCCCCAAAAAAATCCCATTTTAAAGCAAAGGCATACTGGATAAAAAGGACAGAGGAGGAGGAATGAGAGTCCAAAGTTTTTAGAATATGTCAAGACAGAAGAAGCCTCATTCTGAACAAACTGGGAGTCATCCTCGCATTAATGGGTTTTCCCTCTTTCAATGTAATAATATGTTATCATATCAGAGGAAAACAGGTTTGATTTGTCACAGTATCACACAGACAGAGGGGCAAAATATGACTCAAACTGCTCACCAGGAACTCACAACTGGCATACTGCATAATGGACATATCAAAGACAATTCAATTAATGTCAGAGGGGCTTTTAAAAGAGCTATCTTCCATTCATTTCTACCTTTTAATCTCAGTTACAGATCCAAGCTTTATATCTCAAAGTCCTTTACCCAAATTCAACTTGTAGCTTCACTTGTTTCAGGATATCAAGACAATGAAAATAATGGAAATAATCAATTCCTACTCACTGAAGAAAAAATGATCTTGTAGCATTAGTACAAGATGTTCATACGTAACCACTCCCAATTTATCAGCATCCCATTACTGCTAATGATAGTGGTTGGTTAGAGTAATTGGAATTAAAAGTTTTCCCTCCCAAAGAAAAGTGACAAATCCAAATCTATCAACAAAATGCTGAAAACGGCAGCCAGTCCTCCATGAAAAAAAATCTCATGCCAAGATAATCTGGGATGAGATCATAACCCTAACCCTTGAGTTTTGACATTTCTTAAAGGGACACCTGAGAAAAGGTTATGCTTACATACTCGGGTGACTTCTATATGAGTATAGTGGAACATTTGGAGAATAGAAAAAATACATACCGTATATTGCTTTCATACTATCCGGAGGAAGTATGAAAGCAATGGGAAAACAGCGAGAATGTCCATGTCAAACTTCGCAAACATGATTTGTAATACAGGTTTCCCATTAAAAATGTTTTTCTCCCCGCTCAAGCCGAGATTCCTTGAGTGATGTCACTTGAGTAATTTCCTTGACTTGACAAATATCTTCCATTACAGAATACATTATACGGCTATTTCGACAAGCTGCAAAGTAGTCCCTGTGACAGGTAAATTAACTTTGACATGTAAAATTGGTTGCGTGTCCCTTTAAATTTCAGTCACCTCTCTCTGCCATTTTGAGGCTGCCATTAGACAAAGGTTCCTGACATGGATTTAAAACCTCTTACACTGGCATCAGCAATTCTTCGATGCATTAAACACACATAAAAAGGTGTGCACCTCACCTTCCCTGCTGAGTTAGGTAGATTACAGTTTTCAATTCAAAAACCCACAAAGTACAGCAGCATCCCATGACAGTGTGTAGATTGCTGGCTGAATTTTAATGATATGTTTTTTAGTATGGATGGATGGATCCAGCAGAGGGGGCAGGTGATGTGAGGACAGCTCTGGTGTCAACACCTCCCCTGCAGACACCTCATTGTGCCGTTGAGTGGCTCCTTCAAGTGGAGCCTCTTCTCACTGTGTCACTCTGAAGTGATGAATTAATTACTCCACCCTGCTACACACACACACACACACACACACACTGCCTGACTTCTGTTTTTCCTTGTTTTGCTATGATGTTGCATGTTTTTCACGACTGAGTAATGCTTACAATTAGTTTAAGTAGGTGAAATATGAGTTACAGGGCAGTAGATGAAGAACAGGAAAATATGACTCAGCTGCATTCACTTGCTTGGCCACTCAGCAGGAACATTAACGACTGACTCATCAATGAAGCACAAACCTTTGCTGCATCACAAATGAAGCACGCTGTATTTACACCAAGGGAATTTCACCAGCAGCACTGCTATGATACAAAACCCACTACATTAAAGGCAATTCAACCAATAAAGAGCAACAGCAATTTTGTTGGACTTTAATAAATGCATTCTCAATTGATCTCAGTTGAGTCTGGCAGCAGTCGCTGAATAAATGAGCGACCATTAGTGAAATGTACAACCTGCATCACGAGACAAGTTCAGAGCCAAATCAGAGAGTAAGTACATGTCAAGCAACTATTTAAAGAATCGACTTATACACACTGCACCAGCGCGCGCACACTCAACAATAGGCTTACCAGCTGTCTGATTCCAGCTCCAGCAAGGACTGAGTCCTGTCAGAGGCACACTGCAGACACCACATGTTGCCCTCTGAGTCCCTACACCAGATCCATCACCACCCTGCTCTCTGTCACTCCATCTCTGGGTTAAACGTAGCTTTGCAGCCTATCCATGAAGCTTCCCTCTTGGACAACTCTCTGGCTCTGGCCTTCCTTCAGAGCCTTACGAGGAGGGGGCGTTCACAGGAAGAGGGCGGGAATTCCTCCAGAGGAAACTGGGTCGTGTGGCAGCGGGAGCACTGGTGCCCCACAGCTGAGGAGGGTCTTAAACAGGAAGGGGCAACAAGTAAGAAGTAAAAATGGAAGAGAGATTGATCGAGCTCTGGTGGTGATAGCATCAGACGGGCTTTAATAATAGCAGGAGAATCTGGGTGGCACGGATGAAGCCTGGGGAAACCCCTGGGTATACCATTTTAGCTGCTGTGACAGTGGAGGTATACGGCTGCAGTAATGTGAGCTTTGCCTCAGTGCAACTGTCCCCAGACATCAACCTTCAGCTTCATATAGAAGATATATACAGAGTCTGATAATCCCTTTTTTTACAACTGCTGATCAAATGCCTAAAAAGAGTGCATGAAATGACACTACCATGACCACAGTCCTCTAAAAGACAATGCAGAACAAGCAACAGCTGCTGTCCAGTCGGCCCACCAAGCTATCCTCTAAACAAACAGCAAGTTAATAGGGAATGTTTGACTCACAGCCCCTCCCATCTTTGTGCTGATGTTTAAGGTGATTTCGCCCACTCCTATTCCCTTGCCTCAGCCCAAAAATGAACAGTGAGGGGCCTATCCATTTCTGTATAATGACATCATTACCCAAACAACGGGCGTGTATCAAGTGGGCCAAAGATGTTATCGAACCAAGGCAACCATGCAGCGTAGAGTACTGAGATAACACAACTAATAGCTTTGGTTTGGGTAGAGATCTGCCATGAGTGTAAGGCCCTCAAAATGTCTTGTGATCCTGCATCGTAACCACTGGTGAAGCATATACTGTACATCTTCAGTGCCTCACAAAACAAATGACTATATAATGAGGGAAATAATCCTAATTATAGTCAATAGTATGTAAGAGTGAAGAGGACGTTGCAGAATGCTTCTCGTATTGGCTATTAGAGCTTAATAAGAGGGAGCAAAAATGTTTCCCATATGGTAAAGGTTCATGTAAAGTGCAGCAGAGAGATACTGAGAGTTTGGGGTTCAGTATAGTTAATTATAAAGGGAGTAAAGACGATCTGTCAGGACAGATGAAGTGCAATTCTGGGCAATGGTTACCATATACTCGACTCGACTCGACCTCGACTAGTGGCAGAAAATCTCATGTCAGTGTGGCCCAAGGAAGAAAAAAGTTAAAGAAAAAACCTGAACTGAGCCCAAGTGATGCACAGACCTGAATAAGTGAAAACTGCCCTATTGAACGTGAGTTTAGGTTAAACACTAATTTAAAAATTCAGCCCAGTACTATCCGTGCCAGTTCGTTCCCTCTAGCATTAATGGGGGCTATGAAGCTTGAGGTAAAGCT
This sequence comes from Hollardia meadi, assembly GCA_037974645.1. Taxonomy (NCBI): domain Eukaryota; kingdom Metazoa; phylum Chordata; class Actinopteri; order Tetraodontiformes; family Triacanthodidae; genus Hollardia; species Hollardia meadi. The sequence continues at coordinate 8,521 of JBBPCS010018760.1, forward strand.
GCAGCAGTTAACACCCACTACAGCTGCCTTTGATCAGACCTTGGGATATTCTTGTCCCTCTCATCTCTATCTTGACAGTGAGCAGCCAGACTGTACAGTAGTTAGAAGTGGTGTACCTCACAGATTCACAGAGTCCGAATTTGTGCCATATGCTAAAGGGGAGGCACATGTCAACATACCATGGCTCTGTGACAGATTTCAAATGATTCATGGACACGGCTGGGATTGTCCCTTTACATGAATAAAGTTAAAGCTAAAATGGGCAGCTTTAGTGGATTTGAAATAGCAAGGGCAGGTTAACTAGTGGGCGGCTGTGGCTCAGGAGGTTGGCTCAGGAGGTAGCGAAGATACTGAACGCCAAATGTCCCAATGGCTGTTCCATCTGTGTGTGAGTGTATGTGTGAATGGCTGAGCATGGGAATATCGTGGGGCGCTTTGGATAGAAAGTGCATCCTGATGAGCAGGTGTAGTGTATGAGCAGGGTATGAATGTGACTGTGAATGGGTGAATGAGGCATGTGTTGTAAAGGCTAGAAAAGGGCTGTATAAATGCAAGTCCATTTACCATTTAACCGAATCACAATAAAAAAGGACTATCAAGCCACCCTTTGCTCCACCTAGTCTGACTACATAACTATTTGATTGGTGTTGGGCCTATCACTTCAGAAAACATGTGAGTAAATGTAGTGATAGAATCTTTCAAATGATTCTGATTCTGATTCTGAAATGATTTTAACATAGCTCAGAATAACAACCTGCCCAATAACCCAAGTTTCTATGATGTTTTTGTAAGCTCATCTTACTACACAGCTTATAGGTAAGGAATAGGTCAACATTTTGGGAAATATGTTGATTTGATTTCTTACAGAGAGCTAGATCACAAGATTGGAGCCTGGAAGTGATTAGCTTAGCTTAGCATTAAGAATGGAAACAGATGGCTTACTAGATGTATCCAAAACTTAAAAATATACCTACCAACACCTCTGAAGTTCACCGATTAACATGTTGTATGTAAAAATAATTTGGGGCTTTCGGGGAAATTAAATGCTGTAGCTATTTCTTGACAAACAACGGTTTACCCATCCACCCAGTAGTACTGCAGTGTCTTCACTGGTTGCCTGTTACCAACAGTGACAACAAGCCTCTAGGAAGTTACCGTGCCCGGCTATTGTTTTCCAAGAGATTATCAAATTGTAATTTTTAATTTTTCAAATTGGTTGAACTACTATGCAATCTTTCCACATACCCCCCAAAACAACTGGGAATCATTGGTATAGATTATGAAAGGAAAATGGCAGGTCCTTGTTCGTCCAGTGATAGATTTACATACAGACTCTAACATACAATCCATTACTTAGAGTGTTATCTGCAGTACTATTATCCCACCACAGCTAACTATGCTGCACGTTTGTCAAACATAACACCTTGCATCAGGTTCCCCTCATGACCTGTGAGGTGCGTGTGTAGAATGACAGCACTGAAGAAACTAGACTGGGCGGTACATGACGAGCATAGTGAAAATGATTACTTGACTTATGTATACTTTCAATATGACCTTAATTCAAGTGAGATTATTGCCTTTCAGATTACCTGTGTCCATGTCACTGCACTGATACTTACGTTTGTTTCCTCGTGTTTTTTATCTATACATCGCACTTCAATTAATTAGTGGCATCAAGCAGTTAGGTTGCAACCAACTGAATACCCCTCCACTCACCCTTCCAATTGTGTATAAGACAACCTACAGTGACCATAAAAATGTGAAAGGCCCTTTCTAGAGTCAATAGGCCTATTTGGTTTGTCCGTTCTGGGCTACTGTAGAAACATGGCAGCGCAACAGGACAGACACAGTGGAAGAGGACATGGTCCCTCCATATAAAAAGTTAATTCCAAGGTAACAAAGATTATTCTTCAGGTGATCATACAGTCATGAAACCATAATTATAAATATTATATTCCATTTCTGCCAATAGATTCCCCTAAATCCTACACACTTGA
>JBBPCS010018760.1:10617-26097 GCA_037974645.1 Hollardia meadi
ATACAGTCATGAAACCATAATTATAAATATTATATTCCATTTCTGCCAATAGATTCCCCTAAATCCTACACACTTGACCTTTAAAAAGCCACTTAGGAATTCATAAAACAGCCGGTAGAGTAGCTGAAAATTCAGACCGAGTGCTTTCACAGTGAGTTTGCAGACAGACAGCTCAACACTGGATGGCTCTTTTAAGGGCTTGTGTTACAGACACACCTGTCGCACTCCGTCTAGACTCCAAAGTGGAAACAGTAGGAACTGTCGTCCTTGTATTAATCCTTACATCAGTTGCCGCTCCTCAGCAGTCTGGACAGAGGGTGTCACAGCTCCTGGTCCCACTATAACCACCAGTGAAGGCCCCACACAGCCCTCTACCTTCCATCTACAATGTCGAAATCTCTCCCATCTCCTTCTACATTTGGGGTGACAATGTGCCCCTCCCACAGCTGTGATCCATTTCACGTATTAAATGAGACTGGTTCTCATCCAGCAGGGACAAAAATAGCATCATTGACAGACACTGCATTTTCTGCTCCGCTTGGTAAGTAAATTGACCAGTCTGTGTGAGTGGGACAGCTGGAGACAAATGTGTCTGCGCCTCCACCTCCCCAAATGCTACAGCTGCGGCTGAAAACAACAGCAACGCTGATTAGAAAAACGAGGAGCTCACCGAGATTCACCACCCAGAGACACCGGGGAAAGGCATTTTCATCAGGGAGCTCTGGCAAATACGTATATAGATATGAGTCACCAAAATACACACAGGCTACACCGTGTACCTGCACTGATTTACTCCACATGATGGGACGCAATTGGTTTAATCTATGCCATACTGCTGGTCACACGGAATAAGCAAACAAAAGATGTCTCCTGGAGCTCTGTGTATTTCTCAGAGCTATTTTTCACTATTGTATGAGCATTTATGAAGCAAAGCCTGCTGCTGCTTTTCATGCAGCATTTCAAAAGCCTCACCGTCATCCCATCATCCACCTGTAGGCTGTACGTCCCCCTATAGGAGGAAGGTCAGTATCATCACTCCCCACTGCCTGCTGTGCTGATCTTGGTGCTTTGTTTTGGGTAGTGACGAGGTCAGAACCTAACATTATATACCCAACGTTTTCACACTGTAATCTGTTCCACATGTGCTGGCTGAAGGAATGAGTTAGGAATGGTTAAAATTATCATGTGTCCTGGTTGATTGACACCTGTGGTTACTGGTGATAACAGCCAGTGTGTCACAAACTCTACAGAACTCAAAACACGACCAAAGAAAAGCAACAGATGTGTACTGCAGCCAAACAAAGTGTGGGGACAGAGTATTTATTGCGTCATGTTGTTTTAATAAAGAAGACTAAAGTAAAAAGTAAACAGTGTCCCCTAATATGTTCAGTAATGCCGAATTGATGATAGATGCTTGTCCTTCCTTATTAAACACTTGCAAAGCCAGTTTTTATGCACAACTTTGAAACCTGTTGTGTTTACATCCATATTTACCTGCAAGCAGCCTTTATCTTCCCTGCCTTTACCTGCATATTGCTTGTATGCGCTATAGCTTATAGTAATGCCACCTGTGGAACAGTGGAATAGTGTGACACCATTGGCAGGAATGTGTATTGCATCACCCGCGTGCTCATACATGTGCGTCCACATGCAGATGCGCAAGACAAGCAAAACAAAAAAACATCTCCATAGTGCTGACAGAGGTCAGTGACTGTAAAGGTTAGCTTTAAAAACTGGTTATCATGAAAATCTGCCATAAATGATAAATTCATAAAAATAAATAAAGGCTAAATGTTGTGAAACTGATACATGCTTTGTTTTTAGCAACCCTGTCTCCTGCAAATGATGTATTTCATACTACATTTATAACAGCAAAAATGTTTTGAGAGAAATGTAATGATGGTTTTAACATAATTTTAAACATAAATTTCACTGAATGGAACTGTGAAACCTTCACTGACAACTTATTTAATTGTTTCCTGACAATATCTGCTTAGGGAAGATGGTGGTCTTGGTTCCATACTGAAAAAGTCTGATTTGCACAAGAGATTATGTGTCAATCCCTTATGTTATGTGTTTTGCCAGCCTAAATCTCCATAACCTGGATTGGAAAAAAACAAAAAACATTGCCAGTGAACAGCGTTCACGAAGCAATTACATTTCCAAGGTTGGTTTTCGAGTGGGTTCGTTGTAGCTTGAAAAACAAGATTATATTTGACCTGATTTTTTTTTTTTTTACAATCCACTTCACTTTAATTATGAGACAAAACTGAATTGCACACAAACAGGCACACTATTCAAACAACAACTTGTTATGCAGTCATAAATGCTGTTTTGCATTTCCATTATCCTACATTGGGACTGTAGCATGTTTTCATGTGTGCACAGGGCACACCAACAACATGTCACCACATTTATAATTATCTCTTGTGTAAGCAGGTCCTGTTTACAGACACTGGGGAATAAGTTCATTTTGACACGAAAACAACGATCTAGGCAGCAACTGCCCTCATGCTTAGGCTGGCCTCCAGCTGCATCACCCACAGCCCAAAGAGAGCGTGGCCCAGGCCCGGCCCTGCAGGCCGACTGTGTCTCTGGCTGTCCGCTGTAAAGCCGTTTGGCTCCACTTCAACCCTGTAATCCCTGAGCTCAGAACCCACCCACGTGTGGCCTTCAGAGGGAGGAGGAGGCCCTGCCCGCTCTGCCTCAAGCCTCTCCACTACACAGAGAGAGAGTGGTGAGAGGGAGGATTAACTTCACTAACCAATGGGTCCCATGATGCACATGCATGTTGCTCCTGGCCAGTGTAGAATACAAAAGACGCACCACACATTGTTTACTTAAAGACAAATACCATCTACATTTGTGCACTCATATAAAGCCAGCAAGCTGCAGAGTCAGGAGCTGGCAGATGAAAACACAGCTGATATTATGTTGATGACCATATGGCATTGAATCTGTTCAGTGTTTATGCTGTGCTGTGGTAGCCCCTCTGACCAGAGCGCAGTTATTCAGCTTATCTCTGTTAATCCTCCTGCTGTAACTCTTCCTCCGTCCTGTTCCTGAGCTGCCTACGGGCTCTGGTGCCAAACCAACACCACTAAGCCACAGCATAGCATAGTGAGACGTAAATATTGAGCAACGAGGCTGAGGCAGGTTTAATGGATAGTTTCAGTTATTGCACTTGGGTTTTATTTTGATAGTTTTGTCATCATTTCTATCAGATCACTGTAATCACTGAAGTAATACCTAAAATCTGGAAATTCTGTGACATCATTACAACAAAGTCTGACAGGGCAAGAAACATGAGCAGTCTGAGGACCAGACAGTAAACAAGCCAACAGTTTAGGCAGACTGTCTAACCCACAAGGTGAAACTAAAAGTGAGCACACCTGTGCTGTCAGTAATAATCCCTCATTACACAGAAAAACTAAGTGCAGTCGATTAAAGTTCAACCAGAAAGTCTGGGTTGTAAACAGTGATGAATCACCATGTTTGCAGGGTTCCCCAGGGTTAAATTTAAGGTTTTTAAGACCATTTTACAAAGAACAATTTAATGCCAACTTCATGTCCAAAGCAAACATCACGTCTTTGTTCCTACTTCCCAGCTGTAAATAACAATAATATAATTAATATAATTAATCAAAATAATTTAAAGTAAGGTCTATATATGAATTTCACCAGAGGTCAGGAAAAATGCCAATAAAAATAACCATCAGTAAATTGTCAATAATTTTAGGTGGGATGTGTTTAGGTCTAGGTGATACCTGGTTTAGTACTAGTGATAGTACAACAAGCTTCTGGCTAGCTTGCACTAGCAGCAGGCTTCAAGCATAGGCTATCCAATGGCGCCAACTGAAAGCTGCACACAAAAGGTAAGCTACATTAGCTAGCCAAGCTAAATTAGCTAAGATACAAGGTCTCTGTCCAAGCCTCAGGGTTGACGTTCTGACAAAGTAACAGAAGACCCTAATGCAGCAGCACATAAGTGATTAAATGTTGATGTTGAAATGACAAGTTTTGTTTTACTGTGTGAGACAAGTGATTAATAGAAGAACCTGAAAGATTTTTTGTGTAGTTACTCTTCATTACCCAGGGGTATTTTACCAGTCTCGCCAACGTGATCTAATGGGATGTTGTATGAATAGCACGGCACTTTTAAGGTCATTTCACGTGTCATTTAACGCCGACCGCATTTTAGGAGTTTTAGATATGCAGGAAAGGTGACTTTCGTCATGTGACATCTGTTGTCCTACATTCGCAGTTTGTTAAAGTTTAGGCAACAAAACAACTTGGTTGAGTTGAGGAAATCATGGTTTGGATTAAAATCAGTTTAGTTATGTACGTCACGTAACTTACGGTACTTATGTGACGTAAGTTCAAAACGTTATGTAACTTAACTTACAATGAACAACAATCAATATCAATTTTCGGTTTAACACGGGACGTGAACTCCAGTCTCCAGGGTCAAGGTCCTCTGCTTGTTTGACCCATCCACCACACAAACCTCCTCCAACTGCGGACTTTCACGCTCTTTATACTACATCATCTTGCATTGTTTTTTCTATCACATCTGCGCCTAAAAATTCATGAGAGAAGCCTAATGCGAAATGACTAAGACACTGGTGTGTTATTCAGATGCCATTTAAACTGAAGGTTTGTTTAAAACCTCCTTGTGTCTTGACTCATCTGACTTGTTTTTAGTATTGTCGCCTCATTTCCAAATCTCAGTAATTGCTACAGTGTTATCATTGCTGATAGGAATGGTGGCCAAAGCGACTCAAATTGTAATAAACCAGATTTATCCTTTAAGTAATCCAGCCAGATTAAATCTCAGCTAGAGAAAATAAGGTATAGCTCTGCCTCTGACTCAAAAATCAATCAATGTCAACCCCTGGAATAAATCCTTAAATGGTGCTTGGTTTAACTTTCTGAGTTTGTGGCACAGCACAGCGTTGAGCTTTTATCATCCAATCTTCAGTGTTTGTTATTGTCAGGTCTGAAGGCTGTGCAGACAATCTGAGCTACCCTGATGCTATCTGATGATTCAAGACAGGAAGCATTTTTTAGATGTCCTCCATAGATACAGAGCATGACACGGCATCCTTGGCGGACCCAGGAAATCCAACTAACAGATATTTACTCTTCCTAACAATCAGATTTTAGCCCACCACGTAATACTAGATGGCATTCAATGAAGCAGAAGCTTATACTCACAAACATCATGTGCAGTCGAGACGTGCCTTTGCCTCAAACAGGCCACACAACAGATCCTGACATGTTTAGTTTGCACGGAAAACAGATGAGAGCGCTGGTGGACGAGCTGCTGCTTCATTAGTATTCATAAACATTTTGCTATTCCAGGAAGGCCAGCCCAGCTGAGCGTGCTCAGACTGTGTCTGAGAATGGCTGGACACCGGCAATGTGTGAAGGAGGAGAAGACAAAACACACAAACACAGAGGAGAATGGAAAAGATGAGGCAATTTAAAGAGGACAGCTCTCTGCACCAGTGAGGAACACACAGTTCATGACATGAAGAACAAAAATACCGCTTCATTGTCGCTGTGGAATGACAATTTTCACTTCCTCTCTGGTTCTTTGCATGAAGCCAGCTTTTTAACAAAGTCAGGATATTACAAGAACAATACTTTAAGTATACACTCATTTATACACTTATTATTACTGTCTACAGACTACAGATTTGGCGGTCTGTGCTCCGTCTAAAACAAATCTAATTCCAGGCCCTGTAACTTTAGCTAACCATGATCGACAGTGTGCTTATCATCATTATTTACCCTAATTTGTTTGGAATTCTGACTTCAAAATGTGATGTGATAAAACTAGCTATTATAAAAACAGGGAAATAGCTGACTGTGAGACTCTACATTGTTAGTCCTTTCATGCTTTTATTGCACTTTATAAGCATAAAAAGCTGGTGTATATTAACAGCTGCCTCCGTATACCAAAAAAAACCCAACAAAAAACAACTTTGTAAACCTTTGTGATACTTTTCAAAGTTGCACTGATTTTGGTCTAATTCAACAACAAATTAGTCTTGGAAGCTACATCTTTACAGTCGGATAATTACTGTATATGATTATTTGATTCCACTTGCCACAAACAGGTGTTTGGTGTGATCAGCCCCAAATTTTCAGCTCAAAGCTAAAAATTGTGTTGTTGTGAAACAACATGGCAAACAACTTATACCAAATAACAGAATGGGCTGAGGTGGTGGTTATATTGTTGCAACTTATGCACTTTTTAAAAAATGTATTTATTTTTAGGATTTTATGAGATTTGAGGGTCCAAGGCTGTATGAACAGGTTTGTTGCTGGCACCAGGTGCATCAAACAATTTGGGTGAAATGGGATTTTAGTGATGCTGCCAGGTTTTCATTCCCTGGAATATTCCACACACTTCTGCAGAAAATGTGTCCCTCTGTTCCAACTTTTTTCTTTTTCCCCTCTAGAAGGAAAATTAAACCAGTGAATGTTTATACAAGTCAATATTTAATAAACCGCTTCACAAAGGTACTTAGTTCTTAAATTCAACTTTTTGTGATGACAAAAAGCCTGCCTACACCAACAACATATCAACCGTCTCATGGACTGCACAGGGACAGAAGGGAGAAATAAAGGCTAATTTGCTGGTAACGCCAAATGTCCTTCCCACCTCCTTTTTCACCCCCTTTACGCCCCCTCTCTGCATCCATTGCTAATCACTGGCACCGAGTGGGCAGTGCTGCTGCCAAGTGACTGATGGGCAGTACCCTCTGCTCTCCTGTCTCTGAGCAGGTCCATCAGGGCAAGATTATGCAGTCTGTGATCCTAGCTGAGTGGTCATGACAGAATATGGGTCCGTCTGCTCCCCCTGCTGCTTTCAAGGGCAGTTTATCCAAGTGAGGGAAAGGAAAGGGGAGCTCAGGAGGAGCAGCTGTATATCATCTCCTGTGAGGCACAGGACGGAAAAACGAATGGGGGTCATCTATTATCTACCACATGTGGAAGATCCGAACCCATCTGGTTCAAACGTCAGAGACATTATATGAACAGAAATGGAAATAAATCTATTACAAAATTAAATGTCATTATGTGTTACAACTTAAAGAAGACATTTCCTCTATGGAGCACATCTGCTGTATATAATGAAGGATACCAGCGAAGCCAGAGCTTTGAAAAATCAAATCAACCCATAGGAAGATTAAAGTGAGGATGACAGACATGAACCTACCTTCACTATACAGAAGTACAGCTGACTCCAGGCCTGTCTTGACCTATAGCATAACCTGACTGGAGCTGTAAAGTTTTAATTCCAGAAAGATGTCCAATCCAGCAGTGACAGCAGAACTCGTCTCACTGATGGATTTCCAGAGGAGCACAGATCTAGTTCTGGTTAGTGTGGCTGGTAGGCACCACCCTGCCGGGCTCTCCTGTCTCGTCCCTTTTCTCTGTGGTGTAGCACACACACTGAGGCTATTGAAGGACAGGCAGCACCTCTGTCTACTCGCTGGCTCTGGGCGCTGTTGATGTTGGCATCTGCAATAAAGACTGCTTTTCTCTTTCCTGCCTGCCCCCCTGTCCTCCTGCTGGAGGTTTCACCTCTACCAAGGAGAGCTGTGAGGCTGAAATGGAAGAAAGGTTGTATGACAGTGTTGTGCCGGCTGTGTGTGGCTGCCTGTCAGGGGAAGGGAGTGGCAGCCTGGTGTGACACACTTGATTACACTGGCTGATTGGGGATTATTTCTGGCTTCCAATGGCACACTCCTAAAATTGAAACTCTCCCCTATAATTATCTCTTCTTGTCGTCACATCAGTTTGACTCGTCATTCATCTGACACAAAATACTTTTTATTTTCTGCAAAACATGCTATTGCATAACCAGTCTAAAAGTACAGCAAACAACACCCCGAGCTCCGTTCTTGTCTTGTCAACTGACACCCTGGGTGAGCTTAAAGAAATAGAGAAATTGCTTGGTGTGGGACACTCCCAATGAGATATAGTTAAATAGTTTAGGAGTAAATATAGCTCAGTGTTCATGCGACAATGAGCAATGGCCATATGAGAGATCTGAATTTCATGAGAGGCTGAATAGAATTTTCCGTTTTTAAATCTAATTACAAATACTTAAGCATCGATAACCGATAGACTTGACCAATATTTAGCATCCACAAGTGTGATGTGGAAACTTGAAGCCTTCAGTGCTCATACACTGTTATTAACTAGGTGGCAAGAAGGATGAATTGAAATGCTACTGTTGCCTCATTTCTGCTGGATGTGTAAAAATTAAATTTTTTGCTAAAACATTTGCCAGAGGAATGTTTTAAGGTATTAGTATGTAAAATGTGTGGTTTTACCTCATGCTGTCCTCCAAATGGTCAAAAAAGAATATAAGAGTTAGGGTTGGGTATTGTTTAAAAAATGACGATACCAGTACCAATACCAGTACTCTTAAAGTAATACTCAGTACCAATAGAGTACTTCATTTGATACTTAACATGTGAAATCATCCATTCAGTTGCATAAAATACAACCATTGAACTGCAAACTCCGTCAAATACACCGTGTTCAAGTTCACCACAGACTAGCTAGCTACTGCGGTAGTGGGCCAATCACACGTCTCATTAAATCGAAGAATGATTGCAGTGATTGGCTGCAAGAAAAATCATTGAAATTCGACAGATAGTTCGATCTGAGTAGAACAAGTACTTGAATGTAGGAATCGTTTGACTGGAGGAGTTTCAATACTATTTGTTACTGGATTATTTCGGTTGATAACTTAAAGATATTGAGTACCAATACCCAGCCCTACTTAGAATAGAAGAAATTCTCACTCTTCATGCACAGTATCTCTCTATCCTCCACTCTGATTCACCAAAAAGGTTAGAAGCAAGTACACAATCTACAGATACATAAAATCTATGATGTAGTCTGATCACGTGACTCCATTTATTGCCTCTATTGACGATTATCCCTAATGCTCCAAAAATAGTTCTCTACCATATGTTAAAGCCACTCTGCATAATTTCCCTCACATAAATTTGGCTTAGAATTGGCTGCCTTAAATCGTGCTCGGCACTATCAAATTGTTAAGCCAGTAAACACCACATTTGCATTTCCGATCTATGTTGTCAAGCTGTCCTGTAAGGTCCATGCAGCATTTGCAATTAGGCTAATTGTGAGTCCCATCTGGCACAGCTGTCGATATTCAAGTACACCTCATGGAGACCAACATACCTTGCCAGTTAGGGAAACTGAGATAGATGCAAGGTTAGTTCTTTCAGAGAACAAAACACACGCTGAATAGAAAGATTTAAGCGAAATCTGTCTGATCTGTTCTAAAATTTGGCCAAAAATGCTTACTGTGTCTTATTATAACCTTAGCACTTAGACTTCGTGATGAAGAGACCTCTGGTTGACTCTTCCTGCCCCAAGGGAACCATTTTGCTCCCCTCGAACACTTCCTCTTCAGATGTGACCTCTGCTAACCTTTTGAACCAGTACCTCCTTTTCCACAGTCCACTTGCAGACAACCAGTGTCAACCTGTTGCACTCCTGTCTCGGATGTTCTCGCTGTCTAAAAATATCCCTCCGTTAAACCTCCGAAACATGACAAATCTGAGGGGACAAGCAGTGTTCAAACATGCAAGCCATCCTGGTGTGATACAGAGGAGGAAGAGTAAATTATCTCATGCAACAGGGTGTGAAAGGTGTGTCTGCTGCTTTTCCAAGACAAGGAAGCCAAATACTTCTGCTTTATTTTCCTGACAGTGACTCTCATGATTGAGACATGGATGACAGAATATGTGCAGTATGTGCGTCATCTTTAAATTCAGCAGTGTTAACCTTCATCCGAATGTGGGTGTGGTGGTGAGTAACCCTGAAGGACCTCTAATATACAGCCTCAGCACAGTTGGAAGGATCACTTTCATTTATCTCTAGGAAGAACCCTAAAATCTCAGCAACTTTCCATTCCAGTGAAATATGATTTGGACACTCAGCAGAAGTTATTTCCCCCAGCAAAAAAAAAAAAAAAATTAAAATAATATAGTATGGTAATTGTTTTTAAGGTTGAGAATGTGAACAGTACAATATATCAAAACAAACAGGAAGGAGATATTCTGTACTCAATTGAAGACGTTATTTTCTAGAAACTACTTTTGAGGGCTTCCATTTAAACCATTTGTCAACAGTTTTTTTTTTTTTTTTTTGCAAGGTGAGCCCTATATGATCTCTACCATCTCTCAACCTGAATTTAACTGTGGAAAGAGTGGACTGGAAAGCACTGGTTACTATCGAACCGAACCAGTTGGTGTCTCAGTCAGCGAGTATTCTCCCAGGACAATAATGTTTTTCTTCAGACTTAGAGGAGTTCCTGTGTCCCGAGGGGATGAATGTGCCGTCTGAATATCTGCCAAGTGAACAGCTTGACAAGGCCTGTTGTGTTAACGTAATCACCAGGTGGGGCCACTCCTCCCTACTGTGTCTCCCTTCCCTTCCCTGAGGCTACTTGTACACCTAACAACACCGCATAGTTTCTATGGAAGAGATTATCATGAGACTGAGATGCCATTTCAATTTGTCATGCACATTTTAACGGATTTCAAAAACTGAGGATCTCAAAAAATAAACTCTATAAAATGTAGCACAATTTGAAGTTGAATTCAATGCAACTGTTCATCATTATTTACCAATCTGACCCCAGTCTGCTGGAGTCAAACTCTCATCCGTTTGAGAAGTGAGAGAAATGAGTCCGGAAAGAATCATCATGAAATCCAAATAGCTCTAATCAGCCCCTCTAGTGTCCAGAGGTACATCCTGCGGTGCATCCTCTTTCTTCACATTCCAGTACTTGGAAGTTGATCATCTTCCCATCCTCTGGAAGTGTTTTCCTTTGGTAGGAACACATGGAAAAGCCAGCAGCCAAGCCACACTCACCATGTGCCATCTGGCTACAAATGCATGCCTTTACCACAAGTGGAAAAACACACAACTCCAGCTTGATTCTAATACCATGTGCTCCACACCTCTAATATGTTACATACTTATTGCCAGCATTTCCCAAACTTAGGGTCATGACCCCAAATGAGTAAAGGTCCAGTTTTTATTCTGTCACCAATTAGTAAAATAATGCTATTATATGTGAATACATTTTCCGAGGGCTAGAACTAGAGTTACATCCAGTACCTTTGGTGCTGGGCTGTCTCTGGAACCGGACCTGAAAACATGCTTGCTTTCTGGCTGCGCTAACATGTGTAACCGGGGGCAAATCAAAAGAATGTTTCCATGCAAAGAAGACTTTCAAGAGACAGTGTTTTGACAGCGGAAATATAAGTTAGTCACATATTTGTTTGTGTAGCATCTGAACAGTTTCTTTCGTGTGTCTGTTAGTTGGTGACTAGTGTGTTGCTAACTATTTGCCAGTTGGAAATCAAACATCAATAGAAGTGAAAACTTCAGAATATACAGTTTAATAGCACTTATGTCTTATTTGTGCCTCTCCAAATCAGTCATACACACAGTCCAACTGATCTGTGGAAATGTTGCTACGGTGTTTGTGCATGCAAAATACCATGTACTGCATTATTATCAACTGGCATTTCCATCAATTGTTAACCTGTCTAGAGCAATCCATCTTGGTTCTCTGACTTGTTTTACTGGAACGCGGTCAACTGGGGTGTGACCTGTGAATGTGGTGGTGACAAGGAAAAGTGGTGATTTTTAATGATATCCTCTCTGTCATCTACCAGGCATTCAAAGGGAACAATATTATATATTTGTATGTATTTTTGTAAGTTTTGGTCCTGGGAGACATCAAATTTCTTTTTTGTTTTGGGTCTCAAACTGAAAAAGTTTGAGAACCCCTGCTTTAGGCTATGTTGTTTGTAAGGGTGTAACATTACCAGAATTTTAAACTATGATACCAGTATAAAAAAAGATACTTGATACCCCTTTCGATACCAGGGCAAGAAGAAAAAAGGTTCAATAGGATATTTTTTTCTTTTTAAACAATGAACAATGAACAATCTGCACACACTAGTAAAGAAAAATTCACTGAACACATACCAAAACATTTTTAATATTGTTAACATCTGTGCAGCCTTAGATCTGTTTTTTTTTTTATATATAGCTTTGGTACTTCTGATACCATTGAATGTGGATATTGTATTGTTATTGTCATTTCCCTGTTGAACATTAACAAAATATAACCCAAGCCAGTCACTTATTTCTTTTCCTTGGTCAACAGTGGAGAAAAGACAGGAAATGAGCGAGTGAGGTAAGCAACAGAGGTCCCCGGCAACGTTACAATTCATTCAGTGTCTTAATCCTCCCTTAGGATACCTCAACTCAAGTGCCTGTACATTGAATGGTTGGCTTTTACTGTACAACACTTGTTCTTTTAATTTAGGTGCACAAATGAACAAGGGTAAACCCATAAAGTTAGGCAACTGTGCATTTAGAAAAGTGAATCCCATTTGAAGACAAAACCAAGGTTTCTGTGCACAGTGTTTATTGATGTAGCTACACGTACATGTGAAACACATCTGCATGTGTGAATTACTTTTTACCATTTAGCTCTGCAGCAGCACAAATTAGCCTCAGCTGGTCATGCTACAGTGAGGGCAGCTTTCAGCTAAGAGCAGGAGCTAAGCCTGAGCGCCGCTTCGATCCTATTTTCTTCACAAGGAAATATGTCTGCAAGTCTCTACAGACCCAAATTACACATCCAGAATGTGCAATAGGTAAGTTTCAAATAATTTCTCTGTTAGGTTGCCCCACAATTACAGCATCAGCCTGATTTCATCCCAAAGGAAGCTAAAAGTTAGATCTTCCAGAGTAATGTTCAAAGCTTGTACTAACATGATGAATATTCTAGTGTTGCAGACACGAGTTGACTTGTAACTGCAGCTTTGTCGTAACAGTGAAACTGAAACAATGTGACACACCAACGTTCACAATGCACTGCATGTCCAGAACGCATGTTATGTCTGCTGACAGTAATTATGGTAATAATTGGAAGAGACAGAGCGAGCGCTAGCAGAATAATCCCCTGCAGCTTTTCCCTGCCACATGTTACCAGGCCTCATGGCAACCTGTTGACACCAATCCAAGAGACCCAGTGGGCCAATGCTGGGCATGCATAAACAGCCTGTAATCCGCACTGCACACTGGCTGCACCATGCACTATATCACTGGGCAAAGGGAGGCAGAGGGCCGTGTGTGTGCAGACTGTTCTATATCAACTAAATAATCATGTACACATCTGTTTAGTTTAGTGCAGTTTATCTGGATGGATGCAAAAAATCCTACAGTACAGAGGATGTGTGGTGTGACTAGGCACTAACAACTTCATTGAGTTTGCTTGAGATTGCTTGTACATTTAGGCTACTTAAAGCATTTCAACAAACAAAGGATGCTCTTTATTCTTCAGCGAGGACAGTGAAAGAAGAGTGGAATCAGTCCAGGTATAGGAAACAAATGCCAAACGCAGGGTCTTATGGGTAGACAGTGGTAGATGTTTATGTCTGACCGAAGTCATTCCTCATGCTTTCGAAGTTTAGCATGACAAAATGTAGCCTGCACATATTCAGTGAGTTCTCTCAAACAAATCTGAGAGCTGGATTATCCACCTATGCTGAGTATATACAGTATGTGAAATAAAAACATCATTCTAGCTGCCTGATTCTCTGAGCCACATAAAATTCTCCTCTCCAAACATCGATACGACACTGATCTGAAGATGAAAACAAATGTCATCAGAGTATCATCAATGAGTCATTGTCTTTGTGTTCAAGCTCAGCAAACTCCAATCAGAATTATGATCCTGGACTGGAGTCTCCTTGGTGCGATAATGAATGACGGGCCGGCAGAGTGAGCCTCTGTCCGGCCGGCTGGGCCTTTGAAACAGAACGAGAGATGACTCATCAGACACTTGTCACAGCTTCCTGGCCCCCTCTTGCCTGAGCGCTGCTCCTGAAAACTGCTCTGATGGGCCCATGATTTATTTAACACATGCTGATGTATTTTGCATTAAAGCAGCCTAAATGCTTCAGTGCACTTCACTGGTGGAAAAAGCTCCTCCAGCAGAGATTGGGATGTGTTATCCTCTCTGAAAAACTTTTTGCATCATCAGTTTTGTTTGGCTGAGGATGGGGAAGCTGCAGATTCAAAGCAGGCAGGATATGTTTTGGTAAAAGTTGGACAAGAAAACAAATTTCCTCTTTCCTGACAGCTGTGACACACGGACTCTAAAATCATCAAACAGCTACATTCAGTAAACCACGCATGAATTCTCGTGAGCATAAAAACAACAGCAGCAGATCTCAGCCCATTTTAATTCATAACCACACAATTTCATCATTGTAGAATTATCTGATACCAAGCAGCTTAATGCTGCATAATCTACCCAACCTGAAAATCCTGCTCCTGAGGACATAAACCAAGAGCCAAAAAAACAGATCTGGCCTCCGAGATGGAATTATACCCACCAAGATCACACAAGTCACACATAATCCTGTGCCGCGGGCCACAGCCCCAAACTCATTATTGATGAATTAATGTGTGCTTTGCTAAAACCCATTAAACTGTATTAAGATAGGCAAGATGAAGAAAAATGTCACAAGGCAGAGGAGCGACTGTTTGTGACCCTCTATCTCATTTGCAGTAATGGGAGTATGGCACAGAAGCCCATCCACTTTGTAAATGGAGTGTTGTCTAGCTCAGCAGAGAGCCTGATGTAATGAACTATTGGATTCTGGGTCTGTTTAAAGGATCAATATGGATTCATCACATGGCCATCCTTTGCTCAGCAAAAGAGCACGAGGAACCAGGATGCAGCAAACACCACCCCCCCCCCCCCCAGCCTGCAAAGCAGTTTGGTGGATACAGAGAGAGAGAGGGAGGGAGAGAGGACAACAACAACAGTCTGGGAAGTTGAAACGTCCCTAGTTTGCAGCGAGCTGTGGGTGTCCTCCAGCACAAACATCAGCTGCCATGACATCAGACTACAGGAGAGAGAGATGGGAAGGGGGAATGAGTGGGGGTTGGGGGTTGGGGGTTGGGGGGGTCATGCCAGTGCAGCTGCTGCAGTCATCTCTGCCAGACACCTGCCTGGGCAGCGGGTGTAAACAGAGTATAAGCAGCCCGCAGCACTCTCCTCTCCTGTTCTCACCTCACGCAGGACACACACACACACACACACCCACATGCCAGAAGCAGAATATGTAGGTGGATGACATGATAAAAATAAAAAATAAATGCACAGAAACAAGTGAAAGCCTACCAGCAGACAGAGACGCCGAGCAGCCCGGGACACAGTCGACACTGGCAGGATGAAAACGGGGGACCATCCTTACACATTCACCTCCAGCTTCAGAGAGAGACGGCACAGGCCCTCTCCACGCTCGCCCTATCTGCTTCCTGTGCTCTGAGGCTCTCTGGGGGGGGGGGGGGGGGGGGGGGGGGGGGGGGGGGGGGGGGGGG
>JBBPCS010018829.1:0-26076 GCA_037974645.1 Hollardia meadi
TGTGTGTGTGTGTGTGTGTGTGTGTGTGTGTGTGTGTGTGTGTGTGTGTGTGTGTGTGTGTGTGTGTGTGTGATCTGATGACAGCAGCAGACAGGAAGGAGGGAGTGTCTGGCTCATGTTGGAGAAAACTTAGGTACGACTTAGCCACGCTAGCAGGTTGTTCTACAGATTCTGAGTCGGTCCACCATTTTGGTTGCAAGAATTTCAAAAGCTAATGGATGGACTGCTATGAATTTTCTACAGACCTTGATGGTTTTCAGAGGATGAATCCTACTGACCTCTAGTGCCACCATCAGGTCAGGAGGTCCATCTGTGGCAGACAACATGGCGCCTGACAACACAATAAGAAATAAAGACCTTACATAGGTGACGTTAACATTGTGAAATGGCGGTTTTGGTTTAGGCACCGAACTACTTGGTTAGGTTTAGGAAAATATCATGGTTTTATATAATTACATCAGTCAAGTTACATCCTTAAATATGTATGCAGTGAGCGTAGGAAGGGTGATAATGTTGGGATTGGTGGGTTACTCACTCTGGCTCCTTGTGTGGAGCAAACTTATTTTAACAGCATTACTTTCTCTGTCCTGTCATTTAAATATCCAGCGACTGTCAGAGGAAACGGAAATATGAATCCTTCGTGAAACCAATCACATTGTGTTCTTTTGCATCTGAATTATAGAGTTAACATGTTGTGGCTCTGGAACACAGCCACATGGCTAAAGGTCAGTCTGACACACAGGAAGTAGGCTGCGAATATAAGCCTGCCATTGGCCGACTATTTCAGTCAGAATTCTCCTCCCTTCCCACTGTCTGAATATTACGATTCCAAGTCCTTGTCGCTACGTGAAGAAACTACTGCCGAGCTAGCCAACCACATGGAGAAAATGGCAGCTTTTACAAAGATATGAATCATGAAATAAGGCAAGCCTGCTTGGTTGTAATGTATTAGCTGTATGAATTTAGCCATGTTAAGGCCAGGGCTCGCCTCCCCATGTGCACATGTTCCACCAAAACAAGTGGAACACTATATGACAAGGCATTATTTTGTAAGGGCACTACTTCCTGGGGTTAGCGACGCCCGAGACAGTTGTGGTTGGTTTAAAGGAATAAAAATACCTTTATAAAAATACCTTTATACAAGAATAATAATGGGTTCAGCCTATTGACATATATAATGATGGCCAATGCAACTCCACCTCCTCCCACTGTACAGAAATGAAGCTAAATTACAAGCATTGCTAACAATTACTCCTACTTTATTCCTACAAAATGACCCAAATACACACCGTGTCAGTCCTCTGGTTAAATGTTGGCAGTTATTTATGATTCCATGGTGGTGTGAAGACCATGAGACGAAAAAAAACAACAAAACAAAAAACAAACACATTCACGTGGACTGTGTGAAGCCTGAGCAGCGTTCCTCCACTGATTCTGTTCCAGGATGAACCACAACTTAAGGATGAGAGTTACTTCAGGGTAGCAATGACTTAATAAATAATTTACGTATACTATAAATGTATAAAATATGTAAACATTAAGAAGCAATGAATGAATGAAACCTGTATTGCTCCGAGGCAAATTTGAATTAAAAAACAACAACCATACGTGACAGCACACAACATCGTCAAGAAAACAATAAGCATCATTTTTTTGGAAGTCTTTAAAGGACATCAAGCCGAACAAAGTGCCAAATTCAGACCATGTGATCAGAGCTTGTCGAGCAGCTGAATGCTGTATGAGACAAAGGATGTGACGACTCTTTTAGTCCACATCCTCGACATGCTGCACAGTCGCCCTGAAGATAAAAGTGCAGACCACAGAGGGTGCAGTGGACCTGCTATGATGAAATTCAGCTAAATCAAATCATTTTCAGCAGGTTCACCTTGTACAAATTCACCGTTTGTGACAATTAAAGCACCCACCAGCATCACCGCCCCTCCTCCTCCATTATCCTCTGGCCTCAGTGTTGAGCTCTGAGAGGGGAAGGTATGTGGGCTGCATGCCAGCCGAGTCTGTGAGAAAAACAGCGTGAGGGGTTCAACTCCACGGCAACCAACCACCGCCGCAATACGGGGGAACCCTCCACTAAATGTCAAACTCTTCCAGGAAACAGAAGAAAAGAAGCTCATTTTCAGTCCATCGTCCACAATGTTGTTTTTTTTAAAACCTACAAAAGAGCTTTGGGAGGAATTCTTGGACCATCAGGTCATTGAAAACTTTTATTATTACTATACACCTTTAAACTAAATACACAAATGTCAAATCACAATCAGATCATTTTTATACAAATTTCAATCACAGTAAGTGCAAGAAAATCTGAAAGTGACAGTTGAGTTAAAGGGATCATGAAAATCATTTGTTTACTTGGATTTTTTCATTAGCTGTCAACAGTAGTGGAGGAACTATTCAGACTCTTTACTGAAGTATTAATACCATACTGTAAAAAGACTCGCCACATGCCAAGTCCTTCGATCAAAATTTTACTTGAGTAAAAAGTGCAAACGTATTGGCATATAACAAAAGTAAAAGTACTCATTATACAGACTAGCCCATTTCAGAATATATAGTTATAATTACTGATGCATTAATGTGTTCATCACTTTAATGTTGCAGTTGATAAAGGTGGAGCTTTCTTTTTCTTTTTTAACCACTGCTGGGTCGCTTGTTTTCACCAAGAGATCAATAAAGTTTTATTTTAATCTATAATCATTTATTTGTTGATTTTGTATTATTATCTCAGTCTCCAAAGTAAATTGATCAGATTAATGTAGAATAAAAGTACAACATTTCCCTTTTAATTGTAGTGGAGTAAAAGTATAAATATCCCAGATATGAGCGCTGCCACCTTGCACTGATGATGTCATTTGGAGCCGGAGTCTGTGCAGTAAAGATCGGGCGGTAGAGCCGAGGTATCGAATTCCTGCGCGCTGACTCATCGTGAGCTGTCAAGCATTTCGTTTCACCCCTTTTATAGCATCAAATAACTAACCAAACTGAAAAACAAACACTTGAACATACATCAGTGTAATAAGTGTGTAATAAGTGTGTTCTATTATATTTTGCTGTACTTCAATGTACTTTTAGGTGTTTAACCGTTTTTTTTGCTTTACTTTTTTAAAGTTTCCAAAGCCAAATCAATGTATATCACTAAAAAGCAATGTAAAAACCCATTTGTTTGGATCCTTCTTGATTTATTAACTTATTTTGTGGGTTCTATACTATAATTCTCATTTTGCTTTGTTGTAAATTATCTTTTTTCCTCTTCCTGTAAACCACAATGTAACATCTGTTTTGAAAAGTGCTTTTGGAGCAAAGCGGCTCACTTTTAACTTCATTAAACGTGAAAATAGTCTAATTAAACTAATCACACGGCACAGTGAACACAAACCCAAAGGAGCAGTGAAAACCAGACTGACCTACTAACAATAGCTTATGAAGTCTCACAGGTAGTCCGACCAGGTGAGCTGAATTACCCCTGATGACCTGTGACTCCACCCTCCAAGCTCCTGTTAGGACAGATTAGAAAGCAGAGGAGAGAAGCCGATTGGTGGTCAGGTGAGGAATCAAAGAGGGAAAAGCTTGGAGGTGGCTTGAAGTAGCATTAGCATTGGTGTTGTTGTTGACATGAATGCAATAAAAATCACACTATTACTGTATGAACGTGGGCATGATGAACTCTGTCCATCTGTATCAGATTACTTCACTTTACAGATCACTTAAATCAGTGATTCCCAGCCAGTACTACTGCAACTGCCAGGGAGTATGTGGAGAGACGGTAGAGAATTTCAACTATTTTGAAAAAAATAATTGATTAAAAAATACATTCACATATTGAGTCAGCTGCAATTAATGTTGGTGTTTTGTGTCTTAATTGCAATTATAACAGCATGTTATAACAAGTTAGCAAGTGAGCAGAGCAGATGAAAAAGTTAGCTTAACATAATTATTGTTATAACTTACTAAAAATAATAGATGCGATTTTCAGGGAAAATGTAATGTAAAAAATGTAACACATCAAACCCGACGTTCAGGAATGATCAGCCTCACATTTGACTGAATGGAAATGATGTAAAAAGTGTTTCTTGCTGACAGTTTCTCTGAAAATGGGGTTTTTCCACCTTTGTTTTTAAAAACAAAACCCGTCCACACAAGCACTGTTTTAAAAAATATCTCCGTCCACATGAAAACGCAAAATACGTTGTCAAACGCTGTCAAGAGCATACCAAAGCAACAGGTGGCGATATAACCTTAACCGCACAGCCATGTTGGCCAATCAAAAGCCTGAAAAAAAAAAAACTATTACTGGTTCCGGTAGGCTAACAACAAGGTCTGACCGGGTCTCGTCCAAAACTGGCGACGATGTTGGCGGCTGGTCTGGGTCGTGGGAGTGTGTGTGTTGAATGTAGCAGCGACGTCCAGAGTGCACTCTGACGCCTCTGTTCCTCTACATAGAAGGAGAGTTACTGTGTGTATGTGTAAGCATGTAAAAAGTCTGGATAGCAACGTCAAAAGCAACAGTATTTTATAAAATACCCGTGTACGTGTGGAAAAGGCCTTAGATTAGGCTTACAATTTGCAGTAAGTTATATTTGGCGGTATGGCTCTGTTCTGGGGAGCACACCTCTCTGCCCTTCCATGTGCCTACATGGAAAGGCTAGGGCAGGGAGCTAAGCAGCAAATCCCCCCCAGCGGTAGAGAACAGAGCAGGCATCAGTGACAACAGAAATGTCATTGATTAAGTCAGACACTGCATAAAAAGGAGGAGCTGGAGTGGAGGTGGGTTGCAAAGCAGCTTGCAGAGAAAGCAGGAAGGCAGGCCAAAGCAGCTTAAATAGCGCGCCCTGTATGAGATTTGCCAATTGGATGCATAGAGGCGAATCAGCTGAGCCATCAGCTGATGTGGGCTGACTTTGAGGTCAGCTGATTTGTTAGCTGAGCTTGACTTCCATGGCCTGCTAACTAACGGCAATCTGCTCAATTTCTGATTGTCAATAAATCTCTGAGGACCACCTTCAAAATAAATGACAAAAAAATAATAAGGTCACAAAAAAACTGACAGGATTTCACCACATTCAACACACTGTGCTTTTGGCTAAAGATCACTACCTGCCATTATGAATCCAAATATAATGTAGTCAGGGTCAAATGTCCTCACCACAAACTTTGGAGCTTTTACCGCCGCAGGGTTGTCTCCTACATCACTTTTTCATTAAAAAAAAACATTTTGTGCCATTGAATCTGTGGGAACGTTAGTTAGCTGCGGCAGATGTACGTTAGCTAGTAGCGGCAGAACACGTTTGTCAGATGATTTTCAAACGTAACTGGTCATTATGACTTTTTTTATTTGTGTGAATTCTTGAGGACTTGAGGTTAACTTTTAAGTTAACTTAAGTCAGACAAAACTAGGCTAACCATCAGATACTGGGTTGAATTTAAGCAACAAGACACCGTTCCAATTTGTGCTGCTCTGCGCCGGTCTGACTCCACTCAAACAGCCCACAATGAAGGAAGTTTGAACAGAAAAGCACATAAAGTAAAGCTTCAGTTATAAGCACCGTGACAAGTATTTTTAATTGACTGTCACACCACCATGTGGCCAATAAGAAGCTTGTCTGTACTCTGTTGTTCCTCTTTGTTTTGAAATTAATTAATAATTGGATTTATGATATCTATGATCTGTCACTGCAGGAAAAGCACAGCTGAAGATAATAACAGTGATGGTGGTTATTTTCTATTAAGATGTAGGCCTATTAATAAACCGGAACAAAGAGCCAGCAGCCACGATTCCATGGTGATCTAAATGTAATGGAAGCGATATGGAAACATTTCTGATTCCATCACATTCCCAAGTTCTAAAAACAGAATGTTTCCCTTTGTTTCTGTCTGTAGACATTATCAGTGGTGGACGAAGTATCCAGATCTTTTGCTTAAAGCTTCAGTTTGTAGGATTAAGGGGCAGAAATGGAAAATATTATTCATAATTATGTTTTAATTCGTGTATAATCACCTGAAACTAAGAATCGCTGTGTTGTCGTAACCTTAGAATGAGCCTTTTATATCTACAGAGGGAGTCCGCCGTGTTGCACCTCCATGTTTCTACAGCACGGAAAAACTAAATCAAATTTTTAATTTGGTCAATCATAGGTTTATAATTCTCTGTCAATCGAAAACTAATTTCATTAATACACTGCCTGAACTACACTGTAGGACTGTAATATGTCACTTGATTAAGTTTTAATATTTTTAAGCAAGAAAGTAACCATCTAAATCGAAAAAGAATGGCACTCAGTAGAGTGCACACCTCCGCCAAGGCCCAGCAGTCCTCTTATTTAAGCCTCAGCACCAACTGCAGCAACTCGTGACACTCTGTTTGACTTTACTGAATCCCTATTAACTTAGCTACACATTGGTGGTCGTTGCAGGTTTCTACCACTATTTGTTACTGTACAGCGGCCAGGAAAAGACTACCCCCCCATGAAAACACGTTTAAATCCGCTAGATCTAAATTTTTGTTTGGATCTGCACTAAACTATACACACTCATAGATACCAGCCCTCTAAATATGCCTGATTTAAAAAAAAATCAAGCTCCATGCATTATTCCCTGGAAAATCAATGAAAATGTCAAAAAAAAGCCCTATCTCGCAATGTTAAAGAAAGAGATAAAAAAATTCCTGGATCTACCCCTTTATCCGGATCCGCGCCAAAATTTAGTGGGTTCTTCCTTGGCCCATGCCCCATCCTTTCACCAAGTTTTTTGGAAATCCATTCAGTAGTTTTTGTGTAATCCTGCTGACAAACAAAGAAAAAAAACAACCAACAAACGGACACGGAGAAACATAACCTCCTTGGTGTAGGTAATAACGCCTATTTGGAAAGCTGCACCAATGTTGTTGGAGACGCCCAGGAGGCATCCTCAACAGATGGTCGAACCAGCTGACACCTCGGCGGAACAATATGATTTCATGGAATGGCGTATGAATAGCACGCTTTTTCTAAGCACAATTCGTGTTGTTTTATGCATTTTAAGCTTTTTGTATGTTATTTAACACCATCCGCAGTTTACGACTTTTAGATGTGCAGGAAAGGACAAAGACGGATTTCATCCTGTGACATTTGTTGTCTTAGTCACATAACCTACAGTTGCAGTTTGGTTAAGTTTACTTAAAAATAGTCCAACGTTTACTTTCAATGTCACACTGGACACGGAACCCAGTTAAAGTCCTGTGTTTATTTGATCCATTCACCACCCCAACCACCTCCATGTGTGGACTTTCTCGCTCTTTATTCTACTTCACTTTTTTTTCTTGACAACATTTGTGCCTAAAACATGAGAAAAGCTTAATGTGCACAAAAAAATGTGTTTTGATAGTACACAAAATGACTGCGGCGTGTTATTCATACACCATTTGGTGAGACCCGGCTGGACGGGGAGGAGCAGCAGCTCTACTCCGAGCCCCTCACCCGACCTGAGCCCAGCCACCCTATACAGGAAACTCATTTTGGCCTCTTGTATCCATAGCAACAGATGTCACTTTGCGCTTTAGGGCATTTCATTTTTTTTTTTTTTTTTTTACATATAGACCAAACAATTCATCAAGAAAATAATTGTTAGGTCTCTTTTTCATTCTCATTTAGCACCATGATTATTGCTGCATTAATGTGTTCATCACTTTAATGTTGCAGTTGATCCATGAGCAGTTCACTTTAATTTTTTTGTATATATTTTATAATAATGACTTATATCGCTGAGCAGCTTGCAGTGATGGAAGATGAACTCAGATCATTTACTTAAGTAAAAGTAAATACCACAGTGTAAAAATACTCTTTAACAAGTAAAGTCCTGCATTTAAAATTTTACTTCAAAGTACAAAAAGTATTGCCATCAAAATATTCCTATCGTACCAAAAGTAAAAGTACTCATTTTGCAGAATAGCTCATTTCAGAATATTTAGTAATGTATATTATGATTATTGGTTCATTTACTTTAATACTGCAGCAGGTTAATGCGGGGCTAATATTAATTTATATATATATTTAAATATATATTAAAGAGGGTAGTTTGTGATATAGACCTTTTTTGTTTTAAATTTTGTATTGTATTAATCTTAAACTGGAAAGTAATTAAAGTTACTAAATAAATGTTGAGCAGTTAAAAAGTACAATATTTCCTTCTGAATTGTAGTATAACAGAAAGTAGAACTTCTCAAGTAAAGTACCTCAAACTTGTACTAAGGTTAAATACTACAGAAAACTTTATTGTGTCTGTCCCTGACAGCAGCTAAAACTATCCGGCACTAGGACCCATCAGGCCGTTTAGCCGTTAATAATTCCGGCGCTAGGACTCCTCGGACACTGCTCGTCTCTTTGTCTCCACCAGTCAGAGCCTCCTCCTCCTCTTCTCCTCCTCCTCCTCCTCCTCCTCCTCTCTCTGTGGTCTCATTCCGTGTCTCTCTCCATCAGCAGCAGTTTGGATGCTGGCAGGGACACAAACATGGCTGTGAATCTCGGCAAGAACAGACTGGTCCTGCTCACCGCCTACCAGGACGTCATTGACGATACCTCGGACACCGACTGGTGAGTCCGACGGGCCGTCCGGCCACCTCTTCTGCCCCCCCCTCTATCTATTCGTTCTCCTTGTTTCGTTGCTCCTTTCTTGCCGTCTCTCGGGGTTTTGTTGTTGCAC
Organism: Hollardia meadi; assembly: GCA_037974645.1. Taxonomy (NCBI): domain Eukaryota; kingdom Metazoa; phylum Chordata; class Actinopteri; order Tetraodontiformes; family Triacanthodidae; genus Hollardia; species Hollardia meadi. Next base: position 8,689 of record JBBPCS010018829.1, read on the forward strand.
GCTGGGGATGCGCAGGACATCTTCATCATCATTACGCCAGGACTGGTGTAAACTCCAGAAAGTCTAAGCAGATCCGCCGCAGCTCCACTCGCCGCCGAGACGGACGAGTTTTTTCTCCAGCTGAGATTCTCAGTGTTGAAAGTGAGGGTTTTGTGGGGTTATAACGCACAGAGCAGCGGGTTTTAGTGGCTGAACTGAACCGCACACTGCAGAGTCGCTGCTGTGCAACACTGCGCGCACTGGATTAATAACTGTGCGCTTTGTGTCCTCTCAGTTTTCTGTGCTCTGCGCTCAGTCGGGACCAGGTTCACTCGCAGCCAGCTGGAAGCAATTTCCAGGCTTTTATGTAACGCGATGCAGCGGTGTGTGTGTGTTTGTGAGAGGGAGAGAGATGATTCACAGAGCTACACGGGCCTGGTCCAGAGATACTGACGAGCCCCTGCATCCCCAAACGAGGGCGGAGAGGAGAGGGGCGAGGCCTGGGGGTGGAGGGAGGGAGGGAGGGGAAGGAGGGCTTCCATCTCCACCCTTTGTGGCCTTTCCTCACTTGGAAATAGTGCAAAAAATTTTTTCCTGCTGATAAACTGGATGTGAAAGTAAAATGTGCCCATAGTAGAATATCGCAGTTCCTCATGAAACAACATTTTAAAAACGTCAACAAGTATCATCAGTTAATAAACATGTTTGTTTGTTTTTTCGCACATGTGGCAATTTTATATTCATCACAGACAAAGTTGGGTAATACAGTTGGTTAAAAAAATGCTCTAAGTCTCTAAATATGGAAATCCAGCTATTTTCAATGACAGATGTTCTGTTGCAACAGAGAACTTAAACGGACAGTTCAACCCAAAATCAAAAATACACGTTTTTCCTCTTACCTGTAGTGCCATCTAGATTGTTTTGGTGTGAGTAGCCAAGTTTTGGAGATATCGTCTGTACTATGTTTATTTTTACGTCCTATTTTCTTTCTACCAAACTACACAACAACGTGCATCTACTCATGCACGAGAGATTCGTGCTCGTAACAGGGCGGGATGTAAACATTAATGACGGCCTCCTCGGCTATGCTGTAACGTTAGCTAGCTTAGTTAGCTCAGTTAGCTCACTTATCGATCTCAAAAACTGAGCAACTCACAAACACAACAATCTAGATGGATAAATAGCACTACAGGTAAGAGGAGACATTGATTTCAGGGGTGAACTGCACCTTTATTTTGTACAAAAACACAATATACACTTTCACTTGTCTATAATAAACATGTATTAGTGATTAATATTCACATTTAGTGAATAAATAAAATCTGGACTGGTGTGTTTACAATTTGTGCCCACAGTTTGTGACACAATAGCACATGAATGCAGCGCTGTGTAGCAGCCAACCAGGAAATGCTGGACGTTGACCCAGAACAGGAACATTATAGGTGAAAGAGTACCATTAGCTGTTATTAGCTAGAATTATATAAGACTATTAACTTTGGTGTCCCTGCTCCTTATTTTCTGTTTGTGTGTGACAGGAAGTTAAAGGGATTTATTTATTCTCTTGTAGAAACTGTTGCACTTTTAGGAGTTAAAGTGTCAGGGTAAATGTCATTAGAAGAGGTAATATTTGACTTTGAGCTGGACTGTAGGTTTAAAGTTAAACTGTAAGCTGTTGTCCTTGATCATGATAAGTCTAAACACACATTCAGTAAAGTCACTTACCCTCAAACCTGCAATAACAGATTTTTCTTGGCCACTTGGGGGCAGCAAAAACAAGCTGTGAACACAAAATCGACATATCATCACCTTTTATAAGTTTATATGTTTAACTTGTTTGCAAACAGTTGCTTATTTGAACATCCAGCTGTTAACGAGCAACATGATCGTTCATATGATGCTGCGTTTGTGCCCCCTGATGAATGCAAGTCCAATGTTTCCTCTCTTTTAGCTCTATTTTTGGTCTCCACCACCTCTTGAAGGAAATATCTGGCTCTTTAGCTGCTAAATGCTGTCTAACAGTGTACAGTGGGTTTGTAGAGCTTTTGAGAGGATTGAGCCTGAACCAAAACAATAAAGTTGGGGCTGAATCGGTAAGGAAAATCACTGGTGTGGTGGTTTCAGCTCAGATTACAGATCCTGTTTTGAGTCATTTGGAGCCAAACACTCTCTAGTCATCGTCTTAAGTAAGAAATGTGAACCTGTGCCATCTGTTGCCGGTCATTAGTCTAAATGAGGTCAGACTGCCTTGACTACACATGCACTGGTTCTGCTTTCCGTTTGTGTTTTGAGGGAGGTTTTGGTTTTGGTTCCACATTTTGTCTAACACAGTTTTGATCTCTGGCGGGGATTTTCAATGCTGAGAATGTTTTTGTCTAGATACTAAATAATAGCATTGGCAGATTCATTGATAATTAAAATATTTAAGAGATGCAACCCTAAAAAAGCCCAGTTAAAACCAAATTTAATGATTTTGTTACATCGCCCAATAGCACCCCTAAATCCAAACAAACCCCCATCTTTTGGGTGTTTAAACACATTACGGGTAAACTATGTCCAACTGAATGTGACATAATATCCAAAGGATTTGGACAAATACATTGAGTGCTGTTATACCACATTTAGAGGCCACTGTATCAAATAGACAGAATAGGAGGCTTATCAGACTGACCATGTTTGCTAGAAGATTTAGATACTAGTGCCAATATCAACATGTCATCATACCTAAACAACAGAACAGAGGCTATGCAATCGATGTCAGCATTGTTAATATTAAGTAATGCAACATTAGCGTTCAGCTTGAATTCTGCGAAAACAAATGAAAAACATATCTAAAATGGAAAAAAAGTTGTTGTACAAATCAAGTCAACAAGAGATCGGTTCTATCAGATACATATAAATGTGAGGAAACCTGATTCCTGGCCACAGGTCAATGTCCATGGACCACTGGTTCTTTGCTGAGTTGTAAGGATCATTAGTTCAACAGCCTTTAATTTAAGCAGGTAATCGTTTGTTTTACTCCTGGTTTCGCAGTTTATCCTACTAAATTCATTAAAGTTGCTGGATGTTTTGCCATTCAGTCCAGCTGGAGGGGGCAAATTCCGGTGGGAATGTGATGTCAGCTGTGGCGCATAAGTTATTTGCCAGTGAGTCCCAAGAACAATATATGTAACCGTTGTAGAGTACCAGCAACTGGACCTTGTTGATCATGTGGTTAACGTTGTGAAACGGTAGCAGTTTGGTTAGACCTTGGTACCAAAATACTTGGCTAGATTTAGAGAAACGTCATGGTTTGGGTTAAAATAAGGAGGACGGTCCCCTAAAAACATGGCTGTATAGGTGTCAAATCTTTTTGTCATACCTCTTATTAAGAAATGTAAACATTTATCTCTGCAAGACCCTTTTATGTATTTAACACATGAACCAAATGTCTGTTTTAACACAAAGCAGCCATAAAATAACATGGAAAAGTATTGATAAAACTTACTAAATGTATGATTTTAAATGAGGCAACATCTGATCAAGGAATTGGTAAACAAGACTCATATATGACCAAGCTCTCAGCGCTCAGTACTTTAACAGTCTTCACTGCTGCAGACATATTTTGGTCAGTCCTCCAAAAGTATTAATTTGATACCCCAACACTTCTTTGACACGACTTAAGGCTCTTAGGGGTTGTTTTTTGTTTATTTGCAAAAGTCTATTGCATTTATAACACACAAATATGTCACAATATAAAGTCCTGGACTCATTTCTATCATGGATGTTTGTGTCATCACAGTCTAAGCTCTCCAGGGATGAAAAAACATCATTGGTAACTGCTTGTTGAGTTGTTGATTTGGGCAGGAAATTATGATTTTTTTCCACCCACAAGTCTCTCTGGGCCTTCGCAAACTGTAAAACTGTAAATTACGTCTAGCATCACAGCTCTGTTCCTGTCAGTCGCTGCCTCCTGTTCACGTGAGTGCCGACAATCAACCCAAAGGTTTCCTTCGGTGGCGTTCAGATGTTTGCTTGTTCATGTTGAGATGAGGTGGTGGAGGGGAGAGATGATGATGATGACGGTGCAGAGGGCCTCAGGGCTGCCCCCGATTTTCACACTTGATGAGATTTGAACAAAGACAGAGACTTCCAAACATCGCTGACCCCAAACAACACTCCCAAACTCCCCCTTCTGTCCTAATAATGATACACTTATCTATCTATCTATCTATCTATCTATCTATCTATCTATCTATCTATCTATCTATCTATCTATCTATCTATCTATCTAGCTAAATAAGCGCAGCAGTCGTCTGGTCTCAGAAATCAGGATCAGAGAAGTCTGGTGTTGTGCACATTAACTCTACTGCCTGTATGAGAATAACAAAATGGAGGGGAAGTGGAGTACCATCACTGTCCAAGATGGTGAGCAGGTGCAGGGTGTTTGAGGTGAAACAGACTGAGCATAGACTTATCTCCTTCACTTTAGTTGTTTGGTTTAAGTTGTTTAATGCTGCAGTGTGTTTGATCATGCTCTGCACCGTTAAAACTGACGGCGTAGAAAGTAACCACTTCACATTCGTCTCCAAAGGTAAATATTTAGTCATTACATTTTTTTACATGTTTGCAACAACTTCATTTTTTGAAGATGAATTACAAGATAACTCCGGCTTGTGCGCGCTGTAGACTATGGCTTTTTCTTTCCATCTACATTTTGAACTGATGTTTTTACCCAACCCGAACATTAACACCTTTTTTCTACCCAAGTTGGAAAAACAATCAACCTATCAGAGCCTTGTAGCTAGCATGAAGAAGTACCTACCCGCATAATGAGCCAGTTTCATTTATGAAGAATTGTGATGGGTGAAGGGTTGCAAAAATGGTACCGAAAAATTCTACAATCAAATTTAATGCACCTCGAATTCAGACAGAATTACTTTCTTCTTGTTGGTCTTTATTTCCTGCTACGTCTTTATCTTGTAAAGGTTTGATTTCTTTGTCCTGCTCTCTTTGTAGCTGCAGTGGAATCAATCAGGAAGGTGTTTTTTTTTCATGAAACACAAAACTGTAAAGGTTTAGTCATTAATTACTTGACATCCTCACATGTACAGTATGTATCCCCTGTGGACAGGCCTTATCTCTGCCTCGCTCACTCACACATTATTACTCAAACTTTGAGGTCTGCCTGGTTCTTGGTGTCGGGTCTGACCGGGTCTGCCTTCAATACGCCATTAGCTGCGAGAGGTTGAGAGTAGTCGGACAACACTGAAGTGATAACAAGCAGAAGAGGTCCAGATGACGGGTGACTCGGTCGTATCTTCTTGTATTCAGCCAGAGAGAAGCTCCGTCTCCTCTGATAACATTATTAGGAAAAAGCTAGTTTGATCAAATATTGTTTTTAACTAGCATGGAAGCGTGTGCGTGTCACGAAACAGAACCACACTCACATTCTGTCCATTTTGGAGCATGCTCATTGTGAGAGGACCTTGTTTACCTCGTTGACTGTATGCTATAGACAAAGTGATGTCCTGCCGCTTTAGGTATCACTCCTGGGACCTTATTTCAGGAAAAATATGCATGATAGTTAATGGCAATGGACAAATAATGTTTTTAATTCTATTTGAATTGTGCCATGAATTACACATACAACGTTTGCCAAATTTAAAGATAATTTTGTAACTCAATCCAGTTCTAGAGATAGTAAAGAACCATCTAGTTTGGTGTGAAATGGCTCAGTGAAATGCATCTCTTGTGTCACACAATTTATGTCACCAACACCAACATGGCTGTCACAGAAAAAGTATTAAAAGAGGTGAAAATCACTACAAGTCTGGCCACAGCTGCAGCTATGTGAAAGGAGAGATAGTTCCATTAGCAAGCTAGCATGCAGACCAGTTCTACAAGGTTTTGGTGCGTGTTACCTCACTTAGCCTTTTTAATTATGTAGGCTATTTTTAAAACTAACAGTTTTATGACAAACTGCGACCGTCTTGAGTTGCAAAATTATCTTTTAAATTGACAAACATTGTGTGTAATTCATGGAACAATTCAAACAGGATCAAAAAATTGTCTCTCACCATTTACATGTAATTACTGTACATGTTGTTCTGAAATAAGATCCCATGGTGGTCCACCGCAAGGGGAGGGACTTTGCCTCTCTATGGGAGCAGGAGGAATTTGGACACCAATCTTTGGTTGCATAGGAAGATCAAATCAGGTTAAAATGGAAGTTCCATAAACCAATTCACAATAAAAAAAAAACCCACAGGCAATAACAACAAAAAAATCCTACAAAAAGTTGAATCTTCAGATTACTAAGCTTTCATTAATGCACGATAATTTGCATATTCATACTCAAAATATGAAGGCACAGTGGATATTCTTGCAAATTAGCTTTTAAACTAATAAGAACGAGTTTTTTTGTTCCCTGCCTTAAAACAATGATGGTGCATTTACATCAGCGCTGTATATTCAAAATGTTAGCTGCAGATACAAGAGATGTAATAAGATGGGGTTGCCCTCGCAGCCTGTTGTCATTATTCATCAAGCCCCTGAAGCAAGAAAAAAAGAATGTCGGCTCTCGAACCACAAATGCCAGACTGGAGTGAGGGTGACATTGTGAAAAGGGCAGTGGGCGAATCAGGGTTATCCGATATCAAACAATCTGCAGACATTCAGGAATGCTGAGCGCTCTGTGGCTACTCATTGGCCCGAGGCTGCTGTCACATGACCCTTTGACCCCCTCCAGCTGTTTGAGGAAGTCGAGACACCTCTGCCAGGTCGACAAAAGAAGAAGCGGGTAGTAAGAGGAGCTGAGCAGGATGTTTCATTAATTGAAGCCCTCTTTTTGAACTGCAAACATACCTGGTTCTGTTTTTTATCGCTCACATTTTTCTACCCAGCTAGTCATTTTGTAATGTAGTTTTTTATTTACCCCTGGGGAAAAGTTTCTATTCACACTGAGGTCTGGATTCAAGGTCAGTCGCACAGTGTAGCAGTGAAGAGCTGGTTCAGCTCAAACAAAACATTGATGAAGAAAACAGCCGCTGGTCATGGTCTGGGTTCATGGTGTTCTCTGTTTTTACTCATCACCACACCGAGACAGGTACTAAATAAAAGAAAATCCTGAATAAATGAGTGGAGAAATGTCGTGAATGCATAGAGCTAAGGATGAAAATAACTTGAAGCTAAGGCAGTCAGTCAGTCAGTTTCCACAGTCAGTCTCGTTTCGGTGTCTGATTGAGGCCATTTATCTGGGTGGGCTGGGTGTCATTCAAATATCAGCACTCTTTAAGTGACACCGATACCAATAGATTACTTCATTCAATGCCCATCATGTGAATGAAAGCATGCTGTTGCATGAAATACCACCACTGAACTGCCAACTCTGGCAAATACACCGCATTTGACTTCACCACACCACAGTCTGTATGGGTTGTAGCTGCTGGTACTGGTTGTACTGGGTTATTTCCGTTGATACCTTAAAGTTATTGAGTAATACTGTCCATTGACATAAATAAAGATAGCCGATGCGTCTCCACTTCCTCCCATTGCACAAAAATTAAGCCAAAATATCACGGATACGAGTGCTGCCATCTTACGCTGATGACGTCATTTGGATCCAGAGTCTGCGCAGTAGTGATCGGGCAGGAGAGCCGCGGTATCGAGTTCCCGCCCATACACCAGCCTAAGTCAATCACGAGCAGGGCTCAGCTGTCAATCATGACGTTTCACCCCGTTTTTATGGCATTAAATAACTAATTAAAACCAAACTGATCAGAAAAATGAACACTTGATCATACTTCAGTGTGATTAGAACTACACAAAAGACAGAAACCATCTTTTGGAAAAATGTATTTAAGGTGTACTTTGAGTTTGTAGTTTGGCCCATGTCCTACTTGATATCATCGAGGGGGAGGACTTTATGACCTACACTGCAGAAACTGACTTCCATATCTGCCTCATCTTTACTCAGTGCTTATTAGCAAATGTTAGCATGCTAACACACTTAATAAAGACGGGACTCCTAAAACACTTGGTATTGTGAGCCAAGTATCAGCCCCTATCAGTGATTATTTTGACTAATGTGGACTTGTTGGTCTCGAGTCTACAAACCATGTTATTAATGTATCCTCTGACAGAAAACACACAGAGGGAGACATCAGCTTCATATTACTAATGACTCCAATCTCCATCAGTGTGTCACTGCACTCAGCAGGTCAGGAAGCAAAACAGGAAGTTCGGTCAGACTGATCAGACGTGTCCAGGTTTGACCTTTGACTAGAATCCTGCTCATTGTTCTTCTTCTCTTTGTCTTTCCTATTTACACTGTAGAGTATTCTAGTTTAAATTCATAGAAAGTGTTAAAATGTCTTGAATGCAGTTAGTTGACATGTTGCCTTTTTCTCAGTGCACTGATAGCTCTCTCTGCACTCTCTCTGATTAATATAGCACAGGGTCAGTATTACTACATGCAAAACAGGCTACCTTCATCACGTCTGCTTTGTAAACTCAGTCGGACATCATCTCCCTGGACAGTTAATCTTCCTGATCTGCACAATAATAATTTCATATATTAATATATTTTACATTAGTAGCTTCTTCACATAACATGAACTACAAGATTTGCTAAGTTTACGGTTAGTTTTCTTTGTTTTTCACTCTGTATGTCTTTGGAAGGACTGAAAACATTTCACCTCATCTCCTCTGGCTGTTGGTGACTCCCCTCCATAATGGGGTCGTAACCTTCAGTAAATGTCTTGGAGAAACGTGAGATTCCGGGTCGGACGGCGGCGTGTCAGGCCGAGGTCAACGTCACGATGAGGAATGAGGAGGGTGACGTTATGCTGCAGTCCACACAAAAAAACCCAGCAAATTAAAACCAGACATGCCTCAGGCATAACAGGGATACTGTGGCACTGATATTTTCCTCAGCAGACACTTGTCATGTGAAGGGAAAAGTTAGACTGACACTGAAAAAAACTGGTATTATTACTATTCCTAGGGAACATACAGTAGGTCCTTAGGAACATAGGAACATACGACCTTAGGAACATAGGACCCTGTGAACATAGGACCTTGAGAACGTAGGACCTTGAGAATGTAGGACCTTAGGAACATAGGACCTTGAGAACGTAGGAACTTAGGAACATAGTACCTGGGAACATAGGAACCCGGGAACATAGGTCCTTGAGAACGTAGGACCTTAGGAAGATAGGACCTTGAGAACGTAGGACCTTAGGCACATAGGAACCTGGGAACATACTGTAGGTCCTTGAGAACGTAGGACCTTTGGAACATAGTACCTGGAACATAGGACCCTGTGAACATAGGTCCTTGAGAACATAGGACCCTGTGAGCATAGGACCTTGAGAACGTAAGACCTTAGGAACATAGCACCTGGAACATAGGACCCTGTGAACATAGGACCTTGAGAACGTAGGACCTTAGGAACATAGCACCTGGAACATAGAACCCTGTGAACATAGGAACTTGACAAAATAGGACCTTGAGGTTATAGGACCTCAGAAACATAGGACTTTGAACATAGAAACTCTGGGAACATAGGACCCTGAGAACATAGGAGCTTGAGAAAGTAGGACCTTTTTAACATAGGACCTTGACAACATAGGACCTTAGGAATATAGGACTCTGGGAACATAGGACTTTAGTAACTTAAGACCCTGGGAACAAAGGACCTTAAGACATAGGGCCCTGTGAATATAGGACCTTAGAAACATAGGAACTTGAGAACATAGGACCCTGTGAACATAGGATCATGAATACATAAGATCCTGTGAACGTAGGACCTTAGGCACATAAACCCTTGGAGCATAGGACCATGAGTACATAGCACCTTAGGCACATAGGACCCTGTGAACATACTGTATGTATGACTTCACTGAAGCTGAAAGCCACAGCCATTTTGTTAAATGAACAGTCTACTTTAAAACCGTCGAGTCAGTGAAGTGAAATAAAAATCTGTCAGGCCGAGTGTCAGACTGTCATTTTGCTGCTGCCGTCAAAGGTTTTGAGTTCAGCAGTTCTGCTGTACAAGAGGGAGCATGCAGTTTGTAACCTCAAAGCTTTTCTGAGCTTTTTTCTCTCTCTGTGAATCATTTGCACTCTGCCCTCACAGTTATAGCAGGAGTGAGAGAAGAAGAGAAGGGAGATTAAATTGGCCAGAAAAGAGGAGTCAGTCAGCTCATACTTTTAGCTTTGCTTTCACACATAGAACACATTTAAATTACAACTAGAGTTGCAGAAGCTGCAGTAAGAAAGCACTCCGAAATCATGCAAAAGTGATCCTGCTTTTCATTCTGCAGAGACACACAGCAGGTATCTAATACGCTCTAAACCAAAGTTAGACCAGTTTTTCATTAGACTTCCATGTACACAATAAAGAAGGAGGTACTGGCAAACATTTTGCACAATAATTTGAATGTTTCTTAGTTACTTACAGTTTCTTAGATGTGGTCAACATTAGATTATTCCCAGTCAAGAATGAACTGATTTCCTGGTGGAAGATGGCAGTTACTCGTAAACCTTGAATTAAACCAATCCAATGTGTCCACTGTGTAGTTTAACTTCCAAATAATGCAGACTGTCATTGAACTATGTCAGTCAAGTACAACAAAGTAACTAGTAATTAAATGTATCTGAAATGGAAGTATAAAGTAGTATAAAATGGAATTAAAGTAAAGTACAAGTACCTCAAATTGCACTTAAGTACAGCCCTCGAGTAAATGTACTTTGTTACATCCCACTGTGTCTGTAGATGTGTAGCTGTTCTGATCTTGATTCCTGCAGTCAGATCAGAGCTGGAAATGTCACTTTGCTTTGCTTTGGAGCTCTCTGAAAAAAATAAATCACAGCACGAGTCGGATTTAGATGAACAGGCTGTTGAAGTTAATCGAGACATCTGCTAAGTGTATTTACGGTACGCACATGGTGACACAGACAAGCACGCATTCAGCACACAGTTACAGACTGCAGTCAAACATTATGCCAGTTAGACAGAAACAAAAAAAAAAATCATACTTTAATAAGAGTTTTAGCTGTGAGATTTAAGGGTACAGTCACACATATGTGAATGACTGTCGCCTGCCGTGACAATATGTGAGTAGTGCAGGATGTGACGCACTGAAATCAACATGCTGGTTTGTAGTCGGTCATTGCTATTGATTGTGGCTGCGACTTTGCTGGTCGAAGTTCACCAAAGTTTAATTTGCTTGATGCCGGGATTCAGCCCTTTGCTCGCATAGAATGGAAGTGATCAGCGGGCGAATATGTCGGCAATGTTTCACGTATATGTGACTGTGTGTGCAAAACATCCGACCTACTGTACTCACAAACCAGCAAATATTGAGATAATTACCTGATCTGTTGTCGTCAGAATTTAATTTAAAAAAAAGGTGTTGTAGATAATGAGGTCAGGTGTGATTCTGCAGCGGTTTCACTCAGTGTCTTCAAGAGACCACATGTAAATCATGTATTCTCAAACTTTCTCAAAATGATGATGCATGTCTCAGGCTGATCTATCCACACTCCACAGTGACAAAAAAGAAAACTGAGAGATGACTTTGCGAGGTAAAGGTAAGCTGTGAATGATTGTGTAATGATTGTGAAGTGTGTGACTCTAGAGTCAATTGTAAGAGTCAAGGCTGTCGATGAATAGTGTCGATGAAAAACTAAAGCATGCATATTCTCGGCTGTTGATCTCTTTCAGTTTTCTTCGATCAAAAGCAGACTAAAGTGTTCTCACATGTGGACAGCTGTGTCTGACTGTGGCTCCTGTACGTTCACATAGACACCAATTTTGCAGTTCACACCTGGTATTGACATCCGTCCTGTGATCTGATTAGAAGTTGACAGGTGAGTCTGTCAGTTCACAATTGGCATTAACATGCGTCTCGAGTGACCACCTGTGATCAGATCTTACTTCCCTGCTCTACATGCAAATAGACATGGAAATCACAGAGACACACGGACTAAATGACTTTTGCACAAAGAAATAATATTAACATTTGCAGAATTGACAAGAAAGCCCAAATAACTCAACAACTCACATAACGATTTCTTTTTTAAGGGAGTCTGGGGACTTTACCCATGGGCGACAGAGAAGCACGAGTTACTGTTTTTGTAATATGTGTCATGTTTAAAGGTGTAAGTGGTAAAATCAGTTGGAACGGTGTGTTGAAACAGCTGCTAACTGTTGGCAGGTAAGACGCACGGAGCAGCAGACAGACTTGTCCAGTGATGCTCGATTTAATGTCAAATTTATGAGGAAGCACGGATTTTGAATTTCCCGTAGGCGTTTCCGAAAAGTTTATTAAGCTTCTCCTCACTCGACAGCTCTCAAAATTACAGGGTTTTTAAGGGAGTCTGGGGATATTGCGGTTATTAGATCAATCAGTGTGTTCACAATTATCTCGTTTACCTTAGCAGGTAAGAGAGCCTAAACACATCAATTGCATTACAGTGAACCAAAGCGTAAAATCCATTTTTGTTGTGGCTTCTTCTTGTTGTTTCAGAGGGCATCAGTTTTGTGAGCGGTCTTTCATTGTAGCCCAGCACACAATCGTGTTTACGCTGCTGGAAGAATGTGGCCACATGTGGCCGAGATCACCTCCGAATGTGGTCTGAGGGATCAGATCTCAAATGCGTCCTCGATGCATCTTGGGTGCATTCACGGACGGACGGATGGTAATGCCAGGTCTGAACAGTCTCAATAATGCATTCATTAAGGCATCAAGGCATGAATGCTCATTCAGTAACATAATCACAGAGTTGTTTTAGCCTTTTAGACACTTAAATCCAAATATGTATTATCTTCACATTCAGACTGGGTGGCTGTTTGGTTGCTCATGTTTTTTAGCAGTCTGATGTTTTAATTATTAGTTATTGAAGGGCAGCACACACCAGCGTCACCAGGGTCCTTTTTCCTGGTGTTGCTCAAGAAAAGCTGCAATTTGATCACATTCAACTTTGTTAAATGACTCATTTCTGGGACTGTATATTTTCTTTGCTTATTTTATTATCACAGTTGAGCATAAAGACATGAAATGTAGCCTGTGAATAGTGTTGAGGATGGGATGACATACGACTAAAGTCCCTGTGATGTGACTGATCCACATCAAATAGTTTCTGTGTTGCCACTAACAATTATATTTATTGGCCTAAAGTCTGCCATGTAACAACCATTAAATACTTCATTATACCTAATGTTGATATTTAAATAGCAATGAAATTCAAAGCATTGCAAGTAAACTATAAGCAAACTATTTGAAGGTAATTTCAAGTTCTTTTTTCTCCAGTTCAAAAATGTATTTTCTTTCCTGCATCACATCATTAACAGAATGCAACAAATATAACTTGATAGGACATAACTCTGACTGATTGATTTATTGATTGATTGATTGATGCAGCCCAAGTTTTCTCTTCTGAATCTTTCACCTAATTTGAGCTACTTTTCTGCCTTGACTTGAGTTTCTAGATGTGAAAATAACCATTTTACTTTAAGCAACTTGAACATAGTTTTTTGAATATTGGACTGGTGGGTGCTGAGATTTATAGCAAACACTGGCCTCAAGTTACTGTACTTAAAAAAACGACAACAATAAGTCGAGTCGATGCCAAAGGATGCAACGCTACGTGACTGGTGTGTGTTGCCCTGGATATGTCGAGTACGTTTTTTCAGTTGACGTAGACGCTGCTAGCTCCCAGCTCAAGAAGGCACAACATAAAAATGCATTTTGAAGGAAGTGATTACGACTAAATACTACTTTTTTAGTGCACAGGCTAATGTCTGTAAGCTATCTAGCTAAGTTAGCAAATCTCTAAACTAACATTAAAGTCCTGTTTCGTCATGTTTGTAGTGTTGCCTCAAAATAAACAGGCATTTCATCATAGATAACATGAAACAGACAGTTGGGACAGAAGCAGGACTGTAACTGAAGCCAACCTTGTCCGATTCTTAAACATTGATGGCAGTTTTGACTCAATGGGACTTAATGCCACTTTGTCTGTTGTGTTATTGAATAAAAAGCCATCAGACCTGAAGACGCTGCTGCCAGTCTGAGCTCTGACTGGATTCAGATTGGAAGTCAATGTAGTTCAGGGCCTGTCATCTGACCTCTGGACTTAATGGTTTTTTAAACCAGTTAACCTTTGTACAAAGTGGACTTTAACTGTAACTGTCTTTGGGGATATTTGATGTTTGTTGAAGTAGACAATGACAGAATGACTTTTGGTATCAAGGAACTTATCAGCTAACCTGCATAGGAGAAATTTTATTGGGTAAATGCATGAAGTTAGTTTTTGTGTATACCTTAATTTTCTGGCCGAGATCAGTGTCTCAATCTGAATGGAACAGTTATTATTTGAGGTTGCAGCTTTTTGTATGCTTGCACTTCCCCTGGGTTCCTCCAAATCCTCTGCATCACTCTTCATTTCCTGTCCTCCTCAGTTCTCCCTCTGTTCTTCTGTAACACGTCAATGTCTGAAGTAATTTTGCATGCTATAACAACACATTTTTTTGCATTTAGCATCTAATTTAATGTGGTCCGCATTAAGCTTTCATGTGTCATTTTAGGCACGAATTTCGTACAGAAAGAAATGTCAATGTCAATGACGCGACGTGAGTATACAGAGCAAAAAGTCCACACATGGCGGAGACAAGTCAAGGTTGACCTATTTTAATTTCCGTAACGTATTTGTATATTGTATTACGGAACTTAACAAAACTTATTTTACCCCAAACTATGCTCTTTTCGTAATTCTAACCAAGCTTTGACCATAGGTCACGTGACCATGAAAACAAAGGTCATGTGATGAAAATCATCCGTCTTCCTTCTTTCCTGCATGCCTAAAATCCATAAAATGTGAATGCTATTAAATGGCACATGGAAAGCCTAAAATGTGTGACGTTATACAGGAAATGTCCCTAAAAGGACGCCATCCCATGAGATAAAATTAATCTGTTGCCTCCTGCGCTTTTCTTTTTAAATTGTCCCATTGTCTCCATATTTGTGTCCACCCCTTTTGTTTTAATTCTGCCTTTTCAGAGAGCTGACTGGAAGATAAATGTATATTTTTGGAAACTTTGTTCTTACTCCCTCTCTGTATCATTGTCAACAACAACAAAAACACTCTCATAATGTCCCTCTGTTACTTCCAAACTGAACCTCCAGACACTAAAGCAGCTGAAACACACAGTTCGCCGTTCTCTGTCTCTGTGTAAACAAAGGACGGAGGGACGAAGGCCAGTGTTTGTCCTCTGGACCGCTGAGTCACCACGACACTGCCTGGGACTGTCAGAGGGAGAGAGACATACGTAAACACAGAAAGAGAGAGAGAGAGAGGAACAACGTCACTCCTATCACTGTTTCATTGTTCTGTGTTTTTGTGTGAGGTTATGAGGCCACAAACTTACCCGAGCTCGACTCTACAACTATATTCAAGACGTACATTTGTAGATAAATGTAGTTTCCTCTAATTAAAGGACAAATAAAGAATCTCTAATTATCACTGAATGTATAATATTTTAAGTTTTGCAATGTCAAAAAAAACGTTTTATTTGTTCTGTTCACAAATTAAAGTATCATCTGAACTTTTTTCTTCCCTGCATAACATCATTGACAGAACTTATACCTGATAGGACAGAAATCTGATCGATCGATTGACTGGTTTCTTGCACAGATGTGAAACTAGATACTGAAGACTTGACTTGAATTTCTAGATCTGAAAATTACCATTTTAATTTGAACAACTTGGATATAAATCTTATTTGTGAATCTTACAAATGAAACTTTAAATTGAGTTTATTTGAATTGCACAACCCACAAAACCTTGTAGATAGTTTTCAAAGTAGATATTTAAATGCTAATAAATTCAGTGCTATTAAATGTCACAACAGGCACACAGTTGCTTATAAGATTCAAAACCTTGCAGCCTTTCTTGGCCTTTCATGTTTCCCTCGTGCTAACGAGACCAAATAGTGCAAAAGTGACGCTGATGAAGATCAAAATGTTTGTCTTCATAGATTTTTGTTGTAAGTGCTATATTATTCGGAAGAAAGTAAAATCCAGTATGTAACTTTGAGAAGGCTCAGACAGCGGAGTGCACACCACGACTCTTCAACTTACCGTGCTTCAGTCCCCAAATGTTGGCAGCCATCTTGCCTTCATCAGTAGGGGGCTTCGAGGTTGTTTACACTTTCCTTACATGCAATCCATGAATTAGGTTTTGACTTTGACTTTAATGGAAATGTATGTGCAGTTCATTGAATATGCTTCAGTTTTTGTCTGTCAGACACATCAGATATAAGCACTGCGTTGCCAATTTGTGATATAGAAAGTATACAGTATACTTTTGACAACACATATTAACCATCCTTTTATACTCATGATGTTTGGTCATGCTGCTAATTGCATTGAAGCACTGAGCACAGGTGCAACAGTGTGTTGTGCTCTTTTTAATTAAAATACATTAGTGAGGAAAAAAATATTAAAAGCTTTTAAAGTTTTAAAAGAAAAATAATAAAGCAAAGTATGATTCGGATAAAGATTAAAAGACAAACAGTTTTTAGTGTAAAGAAGTTTTTATATATTTAAAGAAGTGAGCAGCAGGACTTCAGACAGAAACAGCGGCGAGGGGGGAGGGGAGAGGGGAGATTTAGAGGGAGCTGATGAGGATTTGGGAAGGGATAGAAACTGAAACTAGTAGCTAAAGAGGTCAATGGAGGGGGGTGTAAATACTCAAGTACTGTTGACAACAGGCCAAATAGGACTTAGTGAGTGTATGTGTGTATTACCCACGTTGTGGGGACATAAATCTGAGTACACACTCACATTGTGGGGGACTCGCTTTCCTTATGGGGACATAACGCAAGTCTTTACTGTAAATCATAAATTTTTAGGGTGAAGACTTGGTTTAAGGGGATGGAAAGGATGAAGGATGAACTGATTAGATTTTGTTGGTCAAAGGTCACCAAGACCTCACAAAACAGGTTTGTAGTCATAACTCAAGAATTCACACACTAATTATAACGATTTCACACAAATATCTAACAGGATAAAATGATGACGTGATGACATTTTATATCCAAAAGGTCAAAGTTCAACTTCACTGTGACATCATAATGTTCTGCAGAAACACTTTTCTGGCCATTATTCAACACCATAACTGGGGAACAGAAGGGGAGACTGTGACCATATTTCACATTTGGTCAGATACTGAATCGGTGACACTAATGTTGGGTGCCCACCTTGCTCATTGGTTCTGCTGATATTGAGCTTCAGGTGATTGTTGTTGCACCATGTGACCAAGGTCTCTATCAGTCACTACATATATAATATGAGTCTGGACAGACGTGGATGTAAACTGTAACTAATTCGATACGTGGAGGCATACAATTGTGGTAATTCTAGT